>JAJJMC010031495.1:3735255-3761943 GCA_023531435.1 Papaver californicum
CTTTTGCTTGATGGATTATGCTTAGTTAATTAATTTTGATAATCCATTCTTGTGATTTACCTCTGTTTGTTAGCATAACAAAACCAATTTTGGCAATTATTTGGGCTTCAATTAATTTAAAAAGAATTATCTGATTAATCACATAGGTTGTTAGAATTACCTGATTCCTGATTCCTGGTATTGTTAAAATTATTCAAAAATCATCTTTAGGTTATTTAGTCTTTTTCTTACTCCTGGAATTTTCTAGAGTTAGTTTAAATCATTATTTTCTAAAATCATCACCTTCACAAGTTCGAGAATCGAATCTTTATTTACCACTTCTAAAATTACATCAATTTTTGGCGCCGCCGACGCGGACTTGTTTTTAGGTTTAGGGTTTTAGATTTATTTTTAGGTTTTTATTTTTAGTTTTATTATTTTACTTTGTTCTATTTTACGTTTGTTTTGGTATTTTTCCTTTTGACTACAGGTTCGATTTTGGATCGAAAAGAGATTACTCCCAAGTTTTGGAGTTAAATCTAAAGACTTGGAATTAAAAAAAGGGAAAAGCTTAAAGAACGAAAAAGAAGATCGAAGATTTTATTTTTTTTGAAAATTAGATTTTAGTTTATTTTAATTAGTTTTAATTAGTTTAAATTAGTATAGAAAATTGTATTAGGGTTTTTATTAATTCTGTAATTTTTATTTTATTTTTGGACACTTTTAGACATTTTATTTTTAAACCCTACGGAGGGTAATTTTGAATATCAAACTGTGTGCAGGGACGGACGACAATTACGATATTGTCTCGGCCCCTCGGGTTCGCACACTATTAAAAAGGATATTAGTGGCCCGAGTCGACTTCAACGGTTCGTCGCCCGTCTAGAACGGGAGGTAAATTTCGATCAACCCACGAATCTCCTGTCAGTGGGTTTTCTGGACGCCTTTGTATGCATATATGTTGAGGACTGAATACGGAACTTAATTTTTGCATAGTAAAGGGCAAGGCCTGGCCATACAAGATAAGGTTTCGGATTTCATCACCGTCTCCTTCTTGCCCGCCTTAGGAAAACGAAACCTACACGAACCTAAGCTTAAAATATTGACTAGAAAGAGACCGATAAGGTAACGAGCTTATAGGAAAATCGGTTGGAAGGACTGTATTGGTTTCCTTATTAGCTTAACTCAAAAAGCAGGAAGATTAGATTAAAGTTGATTAGAGCCGCCCTGTAACCCAGGGAAGCGTTGCCAAAGAGACAGGGGTATCAAAGATCCATTGAGCTTCTCCTGTTTCTCTTCAACTTGATTTAATTCGGATCGCTCAGAGAGATTCGCTAAAATTGTAACCAGTTGCCTTCTGAAAGAATAGAAGCTGGTCTAGAAACAATCTAAGTGGAACCATCATGCTTGTTGTTTGCTAGATTAAGGTTTGATTTGGTTGAGTCAGGGCATGATTGTGGTTGATAAATTTCTTGTTAGGGTTTTTGCATACCAAGAACGCCCTTAAGGCGAACCTGGGATAGACCGTGTCAGCAATGACAACTCTGAAGGATTTGTGGAATCCAACCAGGACCTTACGTCCATCTTGCATCAAGTTAGCCGCTACTGAAGCGAGCTACGAACTGAAACCCAAAATCATCCAGATGCTTCCATTATTCTTAGGAAAAGAGAACGAGAATCCCTATTTTCATGTTAGGGAGTTCGAGGAAATATGTAGCACAATCAGGATTAGAGACTTGAATGACGAGTCTATTAAACTTAGACTATTTCCCTTTTCACTAAGAGATAGAGCCAAGTCATGGTGGTATAGCTTGGCCCCTCAGTCGATTGAGACCTATGCCCAACTTACTTCATCTTTTATTCAGAAATTCTTCCCTAAGAACAGAATATCCTCAATTAGGCAGAAAATTTTCACGTTTTCTCAACAAGAGGGAGAGTCTCTGTATATTTATGTAGAAAGGTTCAACGATTTAGTGTCCCAATGCCCACACCACGGTATCGATGAGTTAAGTCTAGTTCAGATTCTCTATGAGGGTTTGGATTATGCGACTGTAACCTTGGTTGAGTCCTTGTCGATCGGAGAAGTCGACAGTAAGACTCCTGCTGAGGCGATGTAATTTCTGAGTGACATTGCCGAGAAAACCCAACAGTGGGAGATCAATAGAAATCCAAACCCATTAGAATCCTTATCTAGAAGGATAAAACTGGTCGAAATGAATCAAGCTAGTAGTCTAGAGCCCAACCCATTCGAAGAGCAGGCTCTTGCTCCTTATAATAACACTAGCTTTGATAACCATAGAAAGTTCGACCCATATTTGGAATCTTATAACCTTGGCCTGATTGACCACCCGAACCTTTCCTGGTCGAAAGGCCAGGCTCAAGGTCAGTTTAGTAATGCTAAAGGTCCTTCTGGCTTCAGTTATACGAATTCGGTTGGTCCAACTCAGCCCAGCATTGAGGAAAAGTTTGAACAGAGAATCCATAGTCTAGAAAGGGCCGTGTCTAGCATCCCTGACACAATAGCCGAAGAGACTGATAAAGTCTCTGATGAGCCTGAGGAAACCCCTCGGGCCACCAATTTTATGCCTAGAGCCCCTTATCCAAGGTTGTTAGCACCTACTAGGAAGGACCCCAACTTAGAAACTCTCAACATGATAGAGACCTTAGTTCAGGAGACATTACCAAAAACTTTGATAGAAGACCCATTAGAGAAATGTCAAGACCACTTTGGATTAGATTTTCATGAGTTGGACTTTAAGCATGACCCACCAGATACCCTGATAAGTAGTGAGTTAGGCCCATCAGAAGAGGAATCCAAACCGTCTAGTGAGATGGAGCTTAGGCCCAACCCATTAGAAGATCCATTAGAAAAATGCCTAACCAACTACAGATTTAATGGCAATAATGATAGGGTTATTGATGAGGTGCGTACTTTGTTAAACTTTGCACCACCAGATTGTAATTTAGAAGAAACAGTTGACTATTTTCGAGAATCTAACGATCCGGAAATGAGGGAAATTGTTATTAGTCTATCTAGAGACACTGAAAACTCTAAGTTTGGGGGTGACTATCATTCTCCATGTGCTATACCATTAATTCTTAAGAAGGTCCCTAGCTTGGGACCTGACATAGGCACTGCTGCAATTTTACGAGATCATCCTCCTGCTAGATTTACCGATCCTCAGTTGCCAGAAACCCATCCTCTGGTCGATGTGGTTTACCTAGATAGGGATCAAGGTGTACTCAGATCGTTTATCCTCTTAGCTTGCTGCAGTTTACTTCTACTGTGGGGCACACTATTTGATTCAGATGACCCACAGTTGTTCCGATTATTGTTATATGATTTAAGGGGGTGACTAATTCTTTTCTAGTCTGGCTGAAGACTTTAAACTTAGCACTTCTTGGGAGGTAACCCATGCTCAGGCATTCAGGTACTATCTTTCTGACTCCCTTACTTTTACTCTTTTGGTATTGTTCTATACTTAGAAACATTGAGGACACTGTTTAATTTAAGTTTGGGGGTATTGGGAGACTTTTTAGGTTTAATAAGATTTGGAATTTAGAAGCATGTGAACAATTCAGTGTGACACTAACCACTCTAGGTAGATAGAAACTTAGCCATTTTGCTATAAGGATTGGTGTGCCCAGCTAGATGGTCTATTCATAAAGGAGACAGAGTTCAGGTGTTAGAAATAACATGATAGTTGTCACCACCATATCACGTTCTGTTTTATTATTTGCAATTTCGTGTTTCTCTGAGAGTATTGGTGGGTCCTAGCATCGACGTGTTAATTAGCGCTGGAATGACATTTAGTGTGTTGAGATCATGCCCCAGTTTGAATAATATGTTATTGTTTTAGAGTTATGTGTGTGGTCTCCCTGTCTCCGTCGCCTAAGCAAGCGTGGAACGCAGGATCCATGAGATTACACATGTACTAGGTAAAAAAAAAAAAAAAAAAAAAAAAAGAAAAGAAAAGAAAAAAAAAATCGAAAAAAAGTTAGAAAAAAAAATTGAGAAAAAAATAGTATTTGGTATTTTCAAGTTCTCCCTGTCTCCGTCGCCTAAGCAAGCGTGGAACGCAGGATCCATGGGAACTTGTAAATATTTTAGTTAGTAGTAACCGTTGAAAATAAATAGGGAGTATCTCGACACACTAGGTTTCATCTCGGTACTGACCTTCAGACAGATATGGGAAACATCGTTCGTCTCAGTCAACATTTGCGACCTTCTACAGTCTACATTCATCTTCTAAGTCTTTTCATGTGATGGGTGGTTAGATAACTGTCTGAGTAGAACTCTGTTGTCTTAGATATGAATTTTAGTATGCTTGAGTTAACACTCGTGTACAGTGATTGGATTCATAAAGGGTAATGGTCCCTATAGCCGAATATCTGAGTAGCCAACTAACTAGCTTGTTTAGTGTCTATCCTTAATCCTTCACGTGTTGCTAAGATCCAGATTCAGGTTTTGTGGGTATACCTCTTGTAAACCCTCACGAGACAAAACTCGTCCACTAGGGACACCTAGGGGTTTAACGGCTTACTGCATATGCTAAATGTAGTCGCGATTCCTGCGAAAGTGAGTTAGGATTTGTACTTTATTTTTAGAGTAGTTTGCTCGAGGACTAGCAAAATAGTAAGTTTGGGGGTATTTGATAGACACATTTTAGTGTCTAAATTGCACCTTAATTTCTAGTGAGTTAGTATTCGATTGTGTGTCTATTACGTGTTTTTATGCTGTTGTAGGTACATTAGAAGAATAAAGATTTGTGGAAAAATTGGCTCAAAAAGTGTTCAAAGCACCCGGGAAAATGGATCAAGGCACCCACACTTTGGATTGGGGCACCCTTGGATCGGGATGGGCTGGATCGGACCAACTCAGCGGGTCAACTCAGCCCAGTCAACTCGGTCAAAGCCAGTTGACCGAGTCAAACCCAGTTGACCAGGTCAAAGCTTCATCGCAAACAGTTCATCGGCAGCAAAACTCAAATCAGATTTTCTTTGCGGTTTCAGCGCAAATTGATAGTTACCCAAGTTAATTAAAGGTCCGTATAACCTATTAGAAGCATCAGAGCCGAGTAATTTGGGCCATAGAAGCATGTATTTGGCCGGATTCCTGTTTCAATTGGGAAGAGGATTTGCGAGTTGTTTTAGAGAGTTCTATTAGGTTTAGAACTCTCTCTAGGGTTTGTAGACCCTATATAAACCAAAAGAATCGAAGAAAAAGATATACAGAAGCCTAGGGAGCAATTCAGAGAAAATCCGGTGAAGTTCCGGTGCCGCCGGTGACCTGCTGGTGCTCCGGCCGGCGTGTTCTTCATCCACCATCACCGAAGAAGACGACTCAGTAACATTTATAAGTGTTGCTGTTCCACTGTTGCAGCTCTGCTCCTGTTGCGTTAAGTTTTGAACGTTCTGTTGCTTAAAGCTCTTTGTAACAGCTGAACCCTGTTCTGTGACACTTATATACGTATCTGTTCAGCTGTTGCACTATTCTTAAACCTTGTAATCAATATTTTGAGCAATGAAATCAACTTTTGAGCAAGTTTTCTTCACCATGGGGTAAGTTTATTTACTGGGATGATGGATAAGGTATTTTTCTCAATTTTATGTGATTTAATTATTTTCTAATAATTATTTATAATTCTTTTATTATTATTTGCATGGATTTAAATTAGAAAAAAATGGTTTTTATTAAATAGCTGTGTTCTCTTTTGATGGGTCATGCTTAGTTAATTACTCTTGATGTCCCATGCTTAGGATTTACAATTATTCTTTTAGGAAACATATTTTTGGCAAACTTGAATTAAATTGTTAAAAAGAATTACATGATTAATCACATGAATTGTTAGAAATAACTGAATCTTGATTCCTAGTTTTCTCCATATTTTCTAAAAATATTCTCTAGTTTAATTTCCTGATTTTTATTAGTTTAGATTAAGTTTAATATTTTCTAAAATCATTACCTTCACAAGTTCGAGAATCGAACCTCTTTTTACCACTATATAAAATCACATCAGTCGGGTGCAGAAATCTTCTCAATGGTGAAGCATTTCGAGATAATGGACTTTATATTGGGATTTACATCCGTTGGCATATTGGTTGTAGGCACAGAGATACTGAGAAAAATGAGTAACTTTAGGTAGTTTCCTTGGTCTTAACTATATGAAGTTGCGGTAGTCAATTTGTATGGCGGCTTAATTTTGAGAGTATTCAAAACTGGACTAGGTCTCGAGGGTTTTACTGCTAAGCAGTTTTGCTCGTTAACAAAATCTTGTGTGTAGTGTGATTTCCCTTAATTACTCTTATTTTGTTTATCTTTATAATTAAAGTAAATACGCATGTACGTTAATCCTCTATTGGTAACGATCTCGTAGTTAGTTCGAATAGAACTTTGACTATTACCAAGATTCATCTTGTTAAAATAATCTTTTGGTCATTATTGTTTCGATAAGATTATACAAGGTAAAATTTTCAAAGGTTGATATCGAAAAGATAGTGGTGTACTTGGAACCCTCGTCATTTCAAGTACCACTTTCAAAAAAAAAAAAAAAAAACTTTAATTTTCATAGTATCAACAATGGTAGTTCATACTCAAGAATGAACATCATTCTAAGTTTTATTTTGTAGAATGAACGCGTAATGGTAGTTCATTCTAGCATTTCATAATGTAGAATGAACTAATAATGGTAGTTTATTCTAGCGGTTCAATTTTTCGAATGAACTCGTAAATGGTAGTTCATTCTAGTAGTTCATTTTGTAGAATGAACTCGTAATGGTAGTACATTCTAGCAGTTTATTTTATATAATAAACTTGTAAAGGTAGTTCATTTTACTGGTATAAATACTTGTGAGTTTATTATGTAAAATGAATTCTCTAATGGTATTCATTCTTGAATAACTCTCTAATGGGTACTTCATTTATATAGATTTCGTCGAGGGTTATCTGAATATATGAAATTTGTTAAATTCAGACTTGTACTTTAAGAGATATGTTATTTTTAAATATATATTTTTTTACTTTTAAGAGAGAAAGAAAAAAAGGTAATTCTTGCGTTATTTAAAAAATAGTTTACCACATGTGTCACTCGTGAGTGTGGCTGTGGCTGGCAACACTTTTAAGTTTTTTTCAGTCCAAATGGTTGAGTCTTTTTAGGCTAAGTCTTATGGAGTAAAAGTGTGAGAATGAAAAGACTTAAAATCGTGGATAAAAATGTGATTCCCTTTCTCTCTCCTCAAAAGCAGGGAGGGTGGGAGAGGGAAACAACACTTAGGCGTCTGGCTTTCTCCATTTTAGCGAGGAACCATATCTTTCTTCCTTTGAGTGATGTATTATGTCTCGCTTGCTGAAAATGT
The DNA here is from genome assembly GCA_023531435.1 of Papaver californicum. Taxonomy (NCBI): domain Eukaryota; kingdom Viridiplantae; phylum Streptophyta; class Magnoliopsida; order Ranunculales; family Papaveraceae; genus Papaver; species Papaver californicum. The sequence continues at coordinate 3,742,591 of JAJJMC010031495.1, forward strand.
TTGTTTGACCTTATTTTAGTTTCAACCCGATTATATTTAGTTATTCATTAAGGTTTTTTTCTCACAACTCACACTAGATCGTTGCGCCACTTTTGAGGTCATGAATGTTTATTTGAATTTGTCATTAGCGAATATTTTTAAATACTGATAATTTTTATTGATTTTGGAAGATTGTAAAAAAATAGTACACGGTTATTGAACAACCTTTAAACTTAAGGTTAATTTTATTTCTTAATTTTAATACCCTTTCATAGGAATACCGATTATACTTAGCATGTGCAACAAACTTTTAAACCCCCAGGTGACCCTAGTAGACGAGTTAAGTCCCGTAAGGTTTACAATTTTTGGGTTTTCCCTCCTTATAGCCCAACAATCTAAGTTATCCATTAACCTTTTGAAGGGAGCCACCTAACAAGTGCTAGTTAGGTTATATGTTTTGCTTATAAAACATACAGGAGAATGAATTCTTCTTGGTCGTGAGAAACAAAATGAGAAAGGAGAAAGAGAAAAGAAGGTAGCCACCATTAGAAAGTTTTGGTGAAGATTTGAGTTGTGAGCTTGAAGAAGAAAGGTGTTTTAGAGAAGGACCGGTTTGGTAGGTGAAGATTTATCCACCACATCATGTATCTCTTCAAAGGGGCAATTTTAAGGTTTGTTCAAATCCTAGTAGTAAGTTTCTACCTTATTTTGTTATTAGTTGAATCTACCTTATTTGGTAAAGAATTAGTTATCCACCATTAGTGGTGAGTAGAGAAAGAGGGCATTGTTATCCAAATTTTATATGCACCTTGAAGTTGTGTGAAACCTCAATTTGCAAGATATCGTTGTAACCCATTATTTGTCATAGTGGAAGTTTTCCCGTGGTTTTTTACTCTTCGCATTGAAGAGGTTTTTCCACGTAATTCTTGGTGTTGTGTGATTGGTATTATTTCCATTTATTTCTGCATTGTAGTTTTTTGCTATCTTTCATATTGCGCATAGCGGGATTTGTAAGTCTCCCCCAACAAGATGTACCCATAAAATATAGTTCAATATGCCCAGTTCTCTTAATTTTCATCATCAATGCCTGCATTGAGTAGTACAATGCTCTGTATGAGGATCATGATGTCGTGGAAGAAGAATATATCAACATAAAAGGGCTGAATCTCTTCACCATCTTAATGATGTTGAAATGAGCTTGGTAATTGAAATTCCTTTCAATATTTGTCATTCCTCGAGATCTCTCGCTACAACTTAATCATCATTTTCATTCCTAAGTCGATATCAATTAATAACATCGGTTAAAGCCGTAAATTCGACAACTCCCTTGCCAATTGTTACATATCGACAGAACAACTCAGCTTTATTATGTTTATTTGGGTTACCAGTGTCAGTGCAGAAGTTTTCATGAAAATTCTGCCAATAACTTATACTGGAAGAACCATTTTGCATTCGTTCTTGACCCCTAGTCAGATAGTATAGTACAAAATTTCGACAAAGAGATAAATCTTCCTCTACGGTAAACTCTGCACGATTAATATAAGGTTGAACCATTTTTTTAGAAAGTTTGACTAAAATCAAAAGTTTTGTGAAAGATATTATTGATGTACAAGGTATGGTTTTGAAATGGAGATGAGTGGGCATATATAAAACTATTGGATACCAACAAATATATTTTTAAAATATTTCGTCCAACGGATATTTCTACCGTTACATAACATCTATATTTTGTCTATTAAAACCACACATTTCTATATGAACGGATTTATTAATTTATAAATTACCTAGATATATATTTAATTGAAATTACCAACAGTGAGATACTAAATACAACGACTATATTGTTTTGCTATAAAACTGTTGTTGCAAAAATATTTACCCCAACACTCCTCGAGATTGATGATGAATTAATTGAATCTCCACCGTAGATTCAATTCCTCCAGAAGTTGTTGATAAAAGTTGTAATTATGTTGTGATTGTTGATGAAAGGTGGGGGGTACCTGCAAAGATACTCCGAGGCTGAAGTAAGAAAGAGCTCTATGCAGGTGTATAGAGGAGAAAAGGAATAGAAATTGTGTATCTTTTGATTTGGAATTCAACCTCTATTTATATGCAAAAAACAAATCTAGCTGCTGGAATTGGTGGTTATCCTAATAACCTCCAAGATAGGACTGTCAATGGGTCCGGGTCCTCCCGGGTACCATAGAACCCGCAACCGGACCCTGATATTTGAGTCGGTTCCAGGGCTGGTTCCCAATTCTATGGACCCGGTGCCGGACCCTATTAAAACAGCGGGTAGTTACCGGATCCGGGTAGTTATCGGTTATCAAAAAATAATTAAAAAAAGTCTGAAATTGTTGTTTGAACACACATATATCTTATAAAATATCATCATATTAAGTAATGAGTTCAACAATCCATCTTCAAACGATACATATGTAACTATAAAGCAAAGGCTTCCTTAAAGAAAAAGAAAAAGACATGCTACTGCTAGTGGTTCTTATAGTATTAGGATGGTACAAAACCTATAGTTTCAAAACGTTGAACCAATATAAAGAAAAAGAAGTCATTTACCAATTTGAATCATAGATTTACAAGCTTGTACTCAACAACAATAGTAACAGGAAGTAGTTATGCGAAAATGGGTAGAACAAAAACATAACTTAGAACATTTGTATGAATTCTTCTAAATCTTCTCAAAAATCAACATAATATACAAATCAGGCTAGTAGTTAGGTAAAAGTTGGGCAAGTTTTCATGGACGAGGATCAGACTCATGAGGGTCAAAACTCATACCCTATGGTCAGTCACCCAATGAGTTTAAGTGCTATAAAGTTAATGAGTTTCAGATGCATTTCAGCAGTAACAACTTACCTGACATGCGACATCGTATATCTCTCCAGCACACCATATTAGAAAGTTAGAAACTTCACAAAAAACAAAAAATATAGTACACCTGCAAAAAAATATTAATAGATTTGTTGAGGCATAAGAAATTCCACAGTAAAAAGATTGAAAACATTATGAGTAGTATATAAACTGTACTTTGCAAACATAATATTAGTCAGTCAATATCTGACACTGCTCAGTATTTCCATCAACATTAGTTCCATCTCCTTCTTCTTCTTGCAGATGATCAAATGTATCTAAAATAGTCTTAAGGGCAGGATTATCCACTCAAGTATTTAGAATTGCACCACTCAAGTATTTTTATGTATAAACAACAAGCAATTTCAAAGTAAGGATTAAGGGTTACATATTTTGTACCTGAAAACAGAATGGTGATTTCATAGAATATCTTCAAGCAAGTCGAAAGACTACTTGCATTGTTCCAATTTCCTCCCCTATAACAACTTTAAGGAATTCAGGATCAAACTTCGCATATCGGTTAAATGCTTCCCTGAATTGAAGTGTTGTTTCAAGCATCATATACGTGGAATTCCACCTAGTGTCAACATCTTGAATTAACTTCTTCTTTGGAGCATTTACTTGCAAGCAAACTTCTTCAAATTTTTGTTGTCTTTGTGGTGAAGACCTTATGAATTTTACTAAGTTTCTAACTTTCTATATTTCTTATTTTATTTATTTCATTCCATAATAAATAATAATGGCGATTACATGAGCAGAAAACCGAACTTTGAATAATTTCCCATCTAAGAGCAATCCATTATCTAGCTTTAGTTGTCAGTAAGTTCACGTACCACTACCCCGTTGGTTAAAGCATCATCTAACATAATTCAAGCAATCTTCCGATCTATATTCCATTCTAACAACTTATTTATCAACACCTTAGCAATGTTGACTCCAGTATGTTGCACATCTACTGCGATAAAAGACAATATTCTCTTTTGAATTCTCCATTTCTCATCAATATAATGAGTCGTCAAAGCCATATAACCCTTATTCTGCTATTACATGTCCACATATCAGTAGTAAGGCTTATGCTTCTCAGAACCTTACTAAAAGTCTCATACAAAAGCTTTTTTCGTAATTATAAACCTTCATACAATCTGACCTTTCAATGTTGCGTTTTACAAGTTTAAAGTTGGGTTATAACGAGGTCAACACCATTCTAAAACCAACATACTCCACCATGGAAAAAGGGAGTTCATGCAAGATAATCATTCTTGCAATTCGGTCACGAGTTACTTCTTGATTGAACTTGAAGTATAAGCAGCTACTGCCCCATCTCCTTTCACAGAAGCTTCCAAGAACAATTGATTAAGTTGTTTTTATGATGTTTTGAATAAACCATAAAATTTTTGTTCATACTACTAGTCTCGTTTTCACTTTTCGCACCAAGTTTTAACTTACAGTGCTTGCATTTTCCTTTAACTACTTTACTATCTTCCTCTATCGGCTCAAATTCATTCCCTTCCTCTGAAGTTCTTTTACGCTTTAGCGAAACTGGTGGAAACGTGTCCATAGAACTAGAATCACCAGCTGCAGTTATAATTTCATTCAGTACAACAGATTTAAAAACTTTGTTGTTCTTACGCTTTTAAAACTGGAAATTTTGGCGGCTTAGCTGGGGGTACATGAGTATATTGATCAGCAACTCCACTAATAGTAACTTATCCCAAATGTTTTAATAAAAATACACAAGCAGGTCAAATCAATCTCTACAACTGATTGTGAATTAAAATGGGACATTGAGATTGAAGTCACAAAAACTAGTGAGCAATTAAAGACATATATAAACATAATTTCTTTCCAAAAGAAATGGAATGGCTAATATAGTATAACTCAAAATCAATGACTGAAGTTACAACTTAAACTCAATGTACAATCCAGTGATGTTGTATACTTGTATTAGCGAAAACAATCATGAATATGCTATTATATACTGAAGAATCATGATAGTATAACTAGAACAATCATGAATCTGTACCCTTAGCTATAAAGTATTCAATACAGATTTCACTAACATAGAAAAGAAAAAAGAACTATCAAATAAAAACCCCTAATTTATGATTATATAAGATTCAAAAATTACAAACACTAGAAAACAAAATTGAATTCCCCAATCAATTTCGCCAAACCGTAAAATGAACAATAATGTAAAGCAAATGGAGCTACAAAAACTAATCAGATTAGAGATAAAGCTATTATATTAGGAATCGAACAAGAATCTGAAAACTTGATCAGAGATTGACAGAAGGAGCTAAGAGTTGGGAGTAGATTCGCTAAGAATAGTATAACTAATAAGTAAAAACTACCAACGAGATAACTAGATTATGGTTTATTTGGCGGTAATTCTGTTTCTGCTGGTGTTGATGAAGTTGCAGTCGCTGCAGAAATGAAAAGAAGTAAATGAAGTGAATCTAGATCTAGCTAAAATGATAATGAGGTATATATATGACTGAATCTTTCTATATAATTTTACACAATTAATCTTTTGCAAACTACCCGATTACCCGCGGGTACCCGACGGGTAGGACCCGGATGGAACCGTTTAATATCGGGTATATTCGGGTCCTACCCGTTAGGGTCCAAAACCACTAATGGGTCCAGTTTTGGGACCCAGACCCGATTCAGCCGGTTTCAGGACGGGTTCGGTTATTCGGGTACCTATTGACATCCGTACTCTAAGATTTGTATCTATATCTTTTTAGTACCTAAAACTTGCTCATAGGAAAAAAAAAATATAATGTAGAAGAACTTTCTTTAGATTCGGAAATCAAAATCGTACAGGAAAAGCCTAAATCACGAAAGTAGCCGTTCTGTCCTGCTTCGGTCATAAAGAGAGAATATGGGTTGATCTTAGGGGAGGGAAACAAAAAAAGTTGAGGAAATTACAGAGATATTGAATTGTATATGAAGGTGTGAACTATCGAGAATGAAAGAGCTTATGAGAATGATCAGCTTGTTCTGTCTTCTGAATAGACTAAGTGGCTTATTTATAGTAATTGGGAATACACACTTTTCCTCGTAAGTAGTGAAGGTAATGAAGGAGTGGAGAGACGGAGATTGTGGGGATAATGGTACAACCACTCATTATGTTTGGAAGTTTCTGGAAGCCATTACTCCACCATCTCTTTAATTGTCTTAACCGTCACCACTACTTGTAACTTTCCTTTTATGGGGTGTTGCCACGCCGCATATTGCTATAACCACCAGACAAACCCCATGCAGAATCCCCCCATGTAACATGTTTTGATTTCTCGTAGGAGTTAGTGGAGTCATGGACTCTGAACGCGTAAGTAATTTGATAGTTTGTCATAAAAATAAGCTTATGTTAACTCATCATGGAAAATGGCGTATATGTTGCATGCTTGAATCATGTAAATTATGCTAGAGACAATGGTGCATGTGAGTGTTATATGCATAATTGAGGTGTTTCTAGCACATGCTAGTGTCGTGGTTGTGGCCTAGGTGATGGCGCTAGCAATGAAGAATGACACTGGCACAAACAAGCGAGAATGGCGCAGCAAGCAACTGAGGATGGTACGACACAAAAAGGCGCGATATGAAAGGAATGTGCTAGCGCTAGCGCCATCCTTACTTGTGGTGTCATCTGTTGCGCCATCCTCGCATGCTCGTGCCAGCGTCATCATTTGATAGAACTCACATCTTCTCTATTTGACCGCTAGAGCTAGCGCCTATAACACTCACCTCAATTGCGCCTATAACACTAACATCTTCTCTCTTTGTGACCGCTAGCGCTAGCGTGAGTGCAACCGCTAGTGCTAGTTGTTGGACGTTGGCATATGGACGCTAGCTTGCTGGTGTTGGCGCGTTGGTGATGGGAGCATGGCTAGGGATCGCTAGGGATGGTACTTGCTAGTATTGTGGTCATTGCATATGCACTGCTAGTGTTAGCACTTGTTAATGCTGCAATCATAGCCATGGTCTGCTTAAGGTTTCTCAGTCGCATGAGATTTAATGTTGGCATTATGCAATGCATACAGAACATATTCAAGGAATTCAGCCGTGCAAGTTTGCGACTTGAGATAATGTTCGATGCGACTATGCATTTAGATAGTATGCATCTAATTAGCGTTTTTAATCAGAAATGGCGTAGCATCCATTCCGAATATTCGTAATTTTGTATAATCTGTGAGTTCTGATTAATGTAAATAGTTTGCATGGACAAAAATGAAATAACGAGGGTTTAGTCGGGTAAAGCCCTGAGATTTTGGGGGCGCATACATATATAAAGGAGCTACGGGCTAATGTAGCCATAAGCTGAATACACATTCTCAATTCTCTTACAGAATGTAAGATAGAAGTACATATCCAGAATTCTGATGTCAGGTCAGAAATTTATACATACATATTTATTTTATGTCTCCGCAGGTGAGAAAATGTGATATTACAATTTTCTCCTTTGTCAAAAACCCACCATCTACATTAAGTCCCCTGCTTAGTGTGGAATGAGTAACGCTGCGTTGTAAGCACTAGATGGTGGTCTGCCATATGAAATAAAATATGACTTTTATTGTTTAATGGTTAGACATTACTAGAAGAGTAGTAGTTGGATGGGAAAGTTTTGTTCTTTCTACGATTGTACTCTGAGGTATTTGGAACATTATTCTTCTACCGCAACAACAACAGGAAGGTATTTTGAACATTAGTTGGTTGTAGAGAGTATTGAGGCAATGCTACCGTCAGAACACTAAGACGAGTATTAAGGCAGCGGTGCCGTCAGAACACTAAGAGGAGTGTTGAGGCAGTGGTGCCATCAGAACACTGAAAGGAGTGTTGAGGCAGTGGTGCCTCAGAACACTGAGATGTAGACTTGTATGTAACTTCTATATAAATCTATATATGTATTTTAGTGAGTCAATATTGTTCAATTGAGCGTGAATATTGACATGAGTTAATTTTTGGGAATCTAGTTGCGGGATATAACACCAAATGATACTCCAATTTTTCTCATACTAGTGGACAATCCATCTAGGAGCTTGAGATTTTGAGAGACAGGAACTTAAGTTTCTGTCTTGATAGGTACAACACCAAATGATACTCATTGTTCTATACTAGTGGATAATCCATCTAGGAGCTTGAGATTTGTTTATAGAAAAGTCATAAAATATCTGGGAATGTTGTAGTAAGCACCAGTGGCATTCTGATGATTTTGTACGGTAGTGAGTGTTGATTCATTCAGTAATTATGATTGTGTATGTAGTATTCTGACAAGCTCAGTCGTACATACAGAGAGACAAGTGTTTGAGGACCCATGTTAAAATTCTTTGTACAATTCTGAGGTCTAATATTTCTCGTGTCTGGGACATAATTTTTACTATTTTAGATGAAAATAAAATAATAAGGTTTAGTTATTAGATATTACCCTAGATATTGCAGTAGACTTGAACTCTGAATATCATCACGTTGATGGGTCTGCAAGTCAGGGATGATTGACAAGGATGTATAGAGGCATAATATCATCATCACGGATGCATCATTAGTAGTTCAGGTCTGTAAGTACGAGTACGCAAGTTTGCATGGTCGGCCAAGCAAGAGAGGAGGCCACGACTGGGAAGAAAAGTTGAGGGTCTTGACTCGAACGGACAAGTGAGAGACCATCTCCTTCTTGGACTAGGTAATTCCAGGGAATAGCTGCTTCTATTCTTTTCTTTGTTAACATTGTCTTCTATTGTGAGGATGAATTTGACTCCACTATTTGTATCCAATTGGCGATCTAGTGTTGAAACAGATGTAAATAGTGGTGTATCCCCAGTCTTATAGGTTAATGCGAGTGCGAGGTATTGTTGCTACCACTTTTGTTGATCAAATACTCTGGTCGAATGAGATGATTGCGTTAAATCTCTAAAACTGAAGAAGCCTTCAGTCCCCAGGTGTAGTGATAGACACATTTTAGTGTCTAATTTGCACCTTAATTTCTAGTGAGTTAGTATTCGATTTTGTGTCTATTACGTGTTTTATTGCTTTTGTAGGTACATTAGAAGAATAAAGATTTGTGGAAAAATTGGCTCAAAAAGTGTTCAAAGCACCCGGGAAAATGGATCAAGGCACCCACACTTTGGATTGGGGCACCCTTGGATCGGGCTGAGCTGGATCGGGTCAACCCAGCGAGCCAGCGGGTCAACCCAGCGAGCCAGCGAGTCAACCCAGCGAGCCAGCGAGTCAACCCAGCGAGCCAGCGAGTTAACCCAGGATCGGCCGATCCAACTCATCGGGAAAGTCCTGTTTCAAACAGGAATGGATTTGGTTGCGATTTTTGGGTTGTTTTCGGCAATTGAAGATGACCCATTGCAATTAGAGTTGGAAGAAATCGAAAGACATCAAGAAATCCCGTGAAATCAGCTCGAGAAACCCATTTCTGGCCGGAATCAGGACTCGGTTCCTGTTTGGATTGGGATTGAAGAATTGGAGTGATTTGAGAGAGTTCTATTAGGTTTAGAACTCTCTCTAGGGTTTGTGAAGTCTATAAATACCAAAAGAATCGAAGAAAAACAGAGACAGAAGCCTAGGGAGCAATTCAGAGAAAATCCGGTGAAGTTCCGGTGCCGCCGGTGACCTGCTGGTGCTCCGGCCGGCGTGTTCTTCATCCACCATCACCGAAGAAGACGACTCAGTAACATTTATAAGTGTTGCTGTTCTACTGTTGCAGCTCTGCTCCTGTTGCGTTAAGTTTTGAACGTTCTGTTGCTTAAAGCTCTTTGTAACAGCTGAACCCTGTTCTGTGACACTTATATACGTATCTGTTCAGCTGTTGCACTATTCTTAAACTTTGTAATCAATATTTTGAGCAATGAAACCAACTTTTGAGCAAGTTTTCTTCACCATGGGGTAAGTTTATTTATTGGGATGATGGTTAAGGTATTTTCTCAATTTTATGTGATTTAATTATTTTCTAAATAATTATTTATAATTCTTTTATTATTATTTGCATGGATTTAAATTAGAAAAAAATGTTTTTATTAAATAGTTGTGTTCTCTTTTGATGGGTCATGCTTAGTTAATTACTCTTGATGTCTCATGCTTAGGATTTACAATTATTCTTTTAGGAAACATATTTTTGGCAAACTTGAATTAAATTGTTAAAAAGAATTACATGATTAATCACATGAATTGTTAGAAATAACTGAATCCTGATTCCTAGTTTTCTCCATATTTTCTAAAAATCATCTCTAGTTTATTTTCCTGATTTTTATTAGTTTAGATTTAGTATAATATTTTCTAAAATCGTTACCTTCACAAGTTCGAGAATCGAACCTCTTTTTACCACTATATAAAATCACATCATTAACGTCCCATTGAACACATCTATTTTTGTTCTTGCTGTCCGCATAAAGGGCCTTCCCAGTAATAGAGGTATGGACGAATCAGTTGATCCATCCATCATTTCCAATACGCAAAAATCTGCAGGGAAAACTAGCTGATTAACTCGCACAAAAACATCCTCAATAATACCTCTTGGATACACATTAGAACGGTCAGCTAGTTGTAAGACAATTCCCGTTTCTTTCAAAGGGCCTAAATTAAGAGTTTCATATATAGATGCAGGCATAACATTCACTGATGCTCCTAAATCTAGCATAGCCTTATGAAACGTGGTGTTACCAATAATAATAGGAATATCGAAGCTACCGGGGTCTTTACACTTGAGTGGGAGTTTCTTCTGTAAGATAGCAGAAGCGTTTTCCCCCACTCTCATTACCTCATTACCGGTTAATCTCGGTTTATTGGTACATAAATCCTTCAAAACTCTCGCATATTTGGGAACCTGTTTAATCGCGTCAATCAATGGAATGTTCACATGAATTTTCTTGAAAATTTCTAAGATATCCTTGTCCTGTTCCGCCTTTTTTGAGTTAGCAAACCTGCGAGGAAAGGGTAAAGGAGGAACGTAGGTAGGTAACGTAACTTTAGAATTTTCAGCACTTACCTCAGCGTTTTTAGAGGCGTCAACAGCCCCATTTTTAGCACAATTAGAAGCGTCAGCAACCCTCTTTTCCACGGCTGGCTCCTTCGGAGCTTTGGTGTTTTCGGCTTCTTCTGGCTGTACAGTTCGTGTACCACTTCTCAATGTCACTGCGTTGACATTTTCTCTTGGATTAATGGGTTGAGAAGGGAGTTTCCCACTATTCTGTGTCTCCAGAAGATTCAATCTGCCGGCCATGGTGCTCATTTGAGTTTGTAACTCTTTAATTGCGTTTTCTGTGGTCTGCTGATCTTGCTGCCTCTGTATACTATCTTTTTGGTTCTGCGCCATCATACTCTTCATCATAGAAATCATCTCGGATGTCTCTGAGTTTTTAGCCTCTTGTGGAGGTCGAGCTTGTTGTGTCCCATTCTGGTGATTCAAAGCCGGTCTTGAAGCAGCAGCTTGCTGATTCGCATAGCTGAAATTCGGATGATCTCTCCAACCTGGATTATATGTATTGGAATAGGGATCATACCTTTGCCTCTGCTGGTTCGGAAAAATAGCACTTACTTGTTCGGCCTCATTCTCATAGGACGGAATGATCACAGCGGCCATTTGTTGCATCATTTTCTCCATTTGGCTGATTTTCTGCTCCAGATACGGTGCGGTGCTAATTTCGGCCACCCTCTTGACCGATGAGTCACGGCTCAGAAATTGTTGGGAGTTGGCTGCCATGTCCTCAATTAGCTCTCTAGCTTGCGTTACAGTTTTGTTTGCCAATGCACCACCACTTGCGGCATCAAGAAGATTTTTGTCGGTTTGTTCGAGCCCGTCGTAGAAGTACTGTACGATCAAGACATCGCTGAATTCATGATGTGGGCAGCTGGCAACTAACCTTTTATATCGTTCCCAGTTTTCATACAATGTTTCACCTGGCATCTGTTTAATTCCGGAGATTTCTTTACGGATCCGAGAGGCCTTTGATGCAGGAAAATATCTCTCTAGAAAGAGCTTTTTCAAGCTATTCCAAGTTGTAACACTGCCAGGAGGTAAATAGAATAACCAATCCCTAGCCATGTCCAACAGAGAAAATGGAAAAGCTCGAAGCATGGCTCCGTCAACGTCGGGTTCAGTCCCAACCATAGCCATCATGATGTTATTGAATTCCATCAGATGCTTATTCGGGTCCTCATTAGTTATTCCGTGGAACTTAGGAAGCTCACGGATCAGTCCCGGCTTAATCTCAAAAGTGCAAGTCGTCTTTATGCACCATTCTTGCGTGTCTAGCTTACGGGACGCTAGATCCTTCATTGTGCGATTTGCCTCAGCCATTGGTACTGGTTCTGATTCTACGTCCGAATCCGCAAACTCGCTTGTCGTACTCGGAGGAAGTGGCGTGTTGGCTGCCCGGACTAGTTCGCTCAGTGAAATACCTTTTCGAGGTCGTAAACGCATTCAAGTACCTGAAAAATTCAGCAAGAAAAAAGTAACAAAAAATAAAAATAAAACGAAACTAAAAATAAACAATAATCCGCTATGCCTCCCCGGCAGCGGCGCCAAAATTTGGTCGTGTCGTAACCAACCAAAATAATCAAGTTCTTACTCCCTAAAATAGAATGAAGTACAGGGATAAGAACAAGTTCGTTCCCACAAGGAGGCAGCAATTTATGCTAATTTTCAGTCACGTAAGCAAGTAGCAAAGGGGGTTTTAATCGTAATGATTTAAGCTAAACTAAACTAAGGTAATACGCAAGTAATAGAGATGTGTATCAGGGAGAAAAAGCATTGGTTAGAGATTTCATCGTCCGTTTTCCAACATGTTATCAATCAAAGCATACTCAACATTCATGCATTAGTGACACCAATAACCCTAAAGTAGCCAGTTATCTCGTCTACTTCGGCAAAACTCCTAATATCATCAAAAAGCGCAAAGCGCCACTTTTAGAATTCTTAGCACCGGGTAACCTGAGTGATTAATCTCCACTCGAGTTCAACCCAATGATAGCTATGGTCTTTGTGAGTTGAGGTTATTCTAAGCAACCCGGCGTAAAGCACCACTCGGATTTAACCTAGGTCAAGCTTCTACACATATTCGTATGGCAACATCCCGTCGTTAACAAATATGTTATACTACTTATAACCGGAGTCCCTCGACAGAATCGACTCTCAGAACTCCAATTTAGTTGTAGATATCAATACTTATTTACCTGATTTGCAACTCACATAAATCAGCAATCAATCATATAAACTATATTCGGTAGAACATGAACGATATTACAAATAACATGAACATATAAGCATGCGCCATTCAATCAATAAACATGTTTTCCAACTTCAGATTACATCCCTAACCAATAAGAGGGGTTTAGTTCATCATGGGTTTCTCAAAACCCATGGAAAATAATTAAAATATAAATTACTCAAACCCGGAAGAATTGCGACGAATGATTCTGGCTCCAGAACGCAGCTGCGGAAGTAGCCAGCAGCCTAAGTTGCGCCTAAAACCCTCTCTTCTTTTCTCTTCTTCTTCTCGTGTATGTTTTTCTCTTTTTCCACCGTGATATCCCAAAAACTCCTGTATACTTTTCTATTTAGCTGTCTCCAATCCGAAATTCAGTGCGTGTGCTCCTTTGGTTTTCAGCCTTTCCTAAATTTGTTGCGCCTGCCCTTGTGTCTCGGCTGCCAACTTGTGGCTAACTTGGTGAGCCTGCCTTTGTAAGTGAACCTGACCCCCAACTGTCCCTTGAGTCACCAATATATGCTATATTTACCTCTCCAAAAGGCTTGCCATGAGAAGAGTTTAGGTTTCCTTATAGAACTAGAGTTAGCCACTTTAGAATCCTAGTTGAATTAGGAAATGTGCTAAGTTTCCTTATTCCATTCCAACAAGATAAACAACTCCAAATTCTTTCCTAATCCCATATGACTTCCCCAAGCTAGCTACTACTTCACCAAGGCTAACCACTAGCCCATCAAACCACTTTAGCACCTCCAACTCGTCACTTAGCACATTAGCAAAATACGGTTCAGCCAACTTAGCACCTGGGCGCTAGTTGCACAAGCTAGTTTGCCACCATGTGGCTTTGCCCATAACTTCCTCATACAAGATCAGAATGACCTCGTTCTTTCGCCGTTGGCTTCGTAATTCAATTTCCTACACTGTAGATGGTGAAAGGCCTAAATTCAGCAGAGTTTTACTGGCTCCTCGGTAATTCTTCTAATATAGCTCCATTCTGCGAGTTTCTGAACTGTAACCTGAAAAGGCGACTAAACTTCGAAAGTAATCAAAATACCTAATAATTCACTCAAATATAGCATATAAGGTTCAGGAAAAACTACTTTAAATGTATGATTTATGCACCTATCAATATGGTATGTGACCTACGAGAGTAGCATGAAAAGGTGATGGTAGGTGACTTACGTGAGATGTCATAGCATGTAAGGTCCATAATCAAGACATACATCAAGTGAACGAAGCAAGTAGCTATGAGGGATGACCGCATGAACATCCCATGTTCACGCAGAAGAATAGTATGAGGGAAAAAGAATAAGAAATGTCCGCGTAAACATAGAGTAGATAAAGAATGTACAGAGAGGAAGAGATGGACTTGAATTTAATTAATTAAATAAAGTATTACACAACTGTTCGTGTATTAGATTGAAGTTTTCTTATAATCTTCACAAAATCACCAGGTCCATTAATCATTAGCAATCATTGCCTTATCAAACCAATCATTGGTTTATCCCCCTCATGAGTATTTTGTCTCATAAATCAAAGGCTTGGATTATAAAAAGATTATAAAGCAGAACGGGAAATGGAACACGGTGCGAAAAGACGCTCAAAGTAAGGCAGAATCACGAGACAACAAAGATACTCGGGGACTCTTGTAGCGCTAGAGGACTTAGAATTCCGGGATATATGACTGTCGGATAGCCTGACGCCTAACCGAACAGCCAAGAGACTTAATGTAGATACCCCAAAATTAAGAGAAAGGTAAAATAGGGATTTACCTTTAAAAATGTGCTAATGCGCATAGGAGGTGAAGATGAAGAGGGAAAAATGATGAATGGTTGCGTGTGCAAGGATGTTCCACGATGGTAAAAAATGATTGAAAGAAGGATAGAAAGAGTGAAAGAAAGAGTATGAAGAGATGGAGAGGGAGGAGGAGGGAGGAAGAGAATGTGGTCCGCGTGGAGGGGGAAGCCTTCATGCGGAGAAAAGGTGAAGAAGGAGTGGGAAGAGAGAAAAGGGGGAGGAAGAGAAGTTGGGCCGCATGAAGGCTTCTCCCTTTCATGCGGATAAGAAAGGAAAATAAAGGAAGGAGAGAGAGATGGAGGAAATGAAGGAGAAGAAAGAGAAAAGAAGAAGAAAGAGAAAGAAGAAATTGGTAGGAGAGAGAAAAAAGGTATGAGAGGTTTTTCGTAGGAGAGGTTGTTGTATGGGTGACCCTTGATCATGCGGAAGAGTAGAAAAATATCAAGTGTTTCTGACGAGCATTGTAGCGTACATGGGTCGAGACATGATGTCAACCCAGGAAAAGATAGTCATGAAAAGAAAGAATACACGTCAGCAGGGTGGACCTGAACAGGGATGCCCAGTATCTGAAAAGTGAGTGTCATAGAAAAGAAGAGTCATTAAAGACTAGAGGTTCACAACAGTTGGTCGGCTCGGTTTTTTGACCAAACCGTAGGCAGAACCGACCAGACCTCGGTTTACACTTTGTAAACCGTAACCGAGCCATCCAATGATCGGTTCGGTTTTTAGACCGGTCCGACTCGACTCGGTTTAACTCGGTGATTTTTCGGTTATAGCCGAGAGAGAAAGAGAAAAAGAAAAGGAAAATTTATTACACTTGAGCAAGAACAATCATCTCCTTAACAACATTCTTTTGTTTTTGATTTTCAGAAAAACTTAAAGTGTCTTCTATGCAAAGCTATTAACATACATAAAATTGAAGGTATAAATTAAAGGCCCAACATAACATTCTTTGCATCTTCCAGAACTACTCTGGTACACCACAAGCACGAACTTATCTTGCTTTATAGTCCCAAATTTTGTTTGCATCCTTCATGCGCATCATACTTTTCCTTTGGAACCAAATACATGTTGTTTGAATAGCCAAAGCCTTTGAAATCCCATAATCAATTGCTATAAATCAAGTAATTTTAGAAACATTAATTTCAAATTAGGGCAAAGAAATAAGTCAATCCGGAAAAATTATTTATCAAATTAAACCCTCTAAGCATCATAATTACTCATGACTAATGGAACCCATAATCAATGGCTACTAAATCAGGTAATTATACAAACATAAATTTTAATTAGGGAAAAGAAAATCAATTATTACAAATACAGCACCTGCAGGTAGAGAAGATTTGAAAAAAAAAAACTCTTGAATAAGAATATGAGGTGAAGAGAAACAAGGTGGTAATGATTCTTGTAAACAATGTGGTCTCGCGGTGGTGGTGGTAGTTTTGCTCTGTCTCTGGATCTCTGCTGCTGCCTACCACTCAAGAAGAAAGAAAAGAACAAAAAAGAAAAATGAGAGAATGAATGAGTCCAAGAAGAGAGAAAGTGGTTTTAGTTTTCTAGGGTTGGATATGGATGGCTAAGGTTAGATCTAGGGTATAAAAATTATGGTTAATTATAGTCGGTCTAGTCGGTTCGTTTCGGCCGGCCTTTATACCTAAACCATAGGATCAACGGTTATGATTACTTAAACCGTAACCGAGTTGTTCATCAACGGTCGGTTTCAATAAACCGCCGTTTCGAGCGGTTTTGTCCGCTCTGTTCGGTTAGACCCGGTTCATGTGCATCCTATCAAGGATATGTGTACGGGCTTGATGTACATAAGTGACGAAGAAGCCAAGATCATACACGCTACGATGTTAGGGAATTTAAGTATATTATAAATACTTATTCAAGGAGACTGAAAGAGGGGCCTTTTTTCTGTGTAATTTACCAGTGTACTATTTTCTGGATCAGAGTAGTACTATTTTTCTACATTTTTATTACCTGGGGTTTTCCCCCTCTGAAATTAATATTATTTTCAAGACCCCAAAGAATAACCCGTAAAAAGGGAAGAAAACTACTCTGGCCTCTGCCACCCACTAACAATACACCACAATGAAAACCCCAGTAAGATTGATGCCTTCGATATACTTTCTGAGCGTTCCGAGTCTGAAGAAGAGGGGTCAGTGTGTTAAAGAGAGATTACCATTATGAACATTTATAATTCAAATCTCATGTGATTTGACGTAAAAGTCAACTACTCCCTCCCTTTCAAAATAAATGTCATCTTTGACTAAGTCAAATTATTAAGGAGGCTGAAGTAATATCCAAAATTACCTCTACTAAATATTATGTTGTTACTAAAATTAAAAATAAGGGAAGTTTAGTTTGTCCCTTATTTGTTTAAAAATATTAAAATGCAGAAGAAAAAAACTTAAAAAATTAAATATCTCTATAACAAAAAGTCAAAATTTAGCAAATTTAATATATTCGGAAAGTTCTCGACAAGATTTATATAACAAGTATTGTTAGAGTATTTCTCGGTTGAACTCACTAAGCATTAGTATGTCAAGTTTAGTTTCAAAATTCAAAGTCGTCAACGTAGATTACTAAAGTCAACTTTATTAGGTTAGACTAAGAACATAGAATTTAGAGACCTGCTCTAGTTACTCTTGAAGACCTGAAGATGTACCGAAGACAGAAAGAATACATCATCCTTCAGTTCGAGGTTAGTAACTACAAGACATGACCTATTCCATTTCAATTTATTGTTCATGCAAGTCTTTATTCATTGAAAACATAACATACAAAGTTATATTTATTACAATGACTTTAGTATTGGTGACTTGTTCACTATGCATGTGATCGAACTATCAAAAGGTATGATATACATAGTTGTTTCAACAACTTAAAGTATACAAAGTTATAAAGAATAGTTTATATGTAAACTTCATTTTTTATGACATTCCACTAATTGGTAGGTTGTTATTATTTAGTGTGTTGAACTTCTGTTAGAATCCAAACCTTAATAAATATGCTTGAAAGCAATTTCAAAAACATAGTGTAAAGAAGTAGACTTACGAAACTTTTTTTTAAAGTCGAAATAGGGTTCAAGATCTATCCCTCAAGCAGGACCGATCCCAGGATTTATTCATGGTGAAGGACCAATCCCTAATGGGAAGGATCGATCCCTTGAGCAGATCTTGAGTGAATTTGACTTATGTTTACTTTTTTGATTAGTCTGTTGATCTTCACGGGTTTGTGCAAATATCGAGAGGTGAATAAGTTATACAGGAAAATTTATTAAAATATCGACATAATGATTTGAACGTGTGTTAAACTTTATTTTTTTTAATATTCAAGAATACACCTTTGACACTCAAGGAAAGACCCTAAGAATCGATTTTTCGATATCATATATTGTATACAATTATATGCTTTCCGTTCCTAGAGGTTTGCATATCTCTAGCAAACTATATTAGTAAAGTACATGTTATGTGCTAGTTAATCTTAGTGTCATACTAAGAGTGAGATCGATTATGGGTTGGATATTACTTTGGGTTTGCTAACTAATTTCTGAGATATATTATCATTACATATCTTAAGAATTTTGGAAATTAGTAAATAAAATATTTTCAATCAATGCCTTGGTCATAACACTATAAACAAAGAGTCTTGAATTTTTATAAACTCATCCCAGAACACACCTTATATGGGTGTGAAAAAGACAACTTGTTAACGAGATAAGAGTAATCTAATTAGGTGAAACATCTTCTGTTACCTTTTGTTAATGTCTTCTTTGGGATCAAGAAGCCTTTATTTTTACTGTTTGTGGAAGGCTAGAATGTTACTTAATGTTTTTTGTTTACTTGTGTTTGAACTACCGGTACAGTCATCTTCGATCGATCAAACTTGTTTATTCCAAGGTTTTTCTCTTCTTCTGTAAGGCCACTCAGGTTTGTTTGAAGATTTGACTAATACAAATCTAAGTGATTCTGGACCTGTAGCGTAAAACTGTTAATCGGTCGATGTTAACATATTTCGTCATATGTGGTTGATCAATAGTAGAATCAAGTTGTTTTGCAGCGGTTATTGAAGATTGGAGACTTGAAGACTTATCTTTTTGGTTTCGATCTTTGTATGACTTTATGTGAACCTGATTCTCTGGGATTACACAAGCAGTTCATTCGTAAACATCATACTTGTAAAAGATCGAACAAAGTGTCCAGTTGTATTAAGTCGCTTGGATAGAGCTTGTTCATTAAGACTGATAATTTCGATAATCATTGTCTTGGTTTGATATTTTGACCAAAGGAGTTTAATTTACTAAACAGAAGATCCTTTGACTCCACTTTATTTCTTATCCAAAGATTGATTCTGGTAGATTAATAAGTGAGTTGGTTACCGAAGCAAGTTAGTCATTTATTATTGGATCTACAAAAGGGTACTTCTCAATAAGCTATTAACTAGGTAGAGTAGGATGATGATGTGAGGTGTTGGATGTGTTCACGTGAATGAGAGGTACGGC
>JAJJMC010031495.1:3778496-3812510 GCA_023531435.1 Papaver californicum
CTCACTAGAAATTAAGGTGCAAATTAGACACTAAAATGTGTCTATCATATACATGTTACCTCCTCTGTGAGCATATACCAAATGAATTTCTATCGAATATCCCAAAAGACTTGTAAATAAATAAATAAACTCCAAAGGGATTTTTGGTAGGGAAAAGACACAGAGGCTCCAAAAGGAATTTACCTTAAGGCTTGGGACACATTTAATAAACCTATAGAAAATGGGGGTCTAGGACTTAAAAACATACACACTTCAATACAACAATGATTGATAGAATGGGGGGAGACTAAAAGAAATGTATCACTTTATGGGCTACAATTCTAAAAGCTAAATATTTCCCCAAGAATGTTGTCGTGCACATAGACATAAAACCCAAACAAACCGATAGTTGGATATGGAGTGGAATAAAATAAGGAATTAACCAAATCCAAAAAAAAATAGTTTATGGAAAATAGGCAAAAGAAACAGAATAAACATCTGGACAGATTACTGGATCCGACCAAACCAAGGAAAACATGACATAAACTTGGTCAGTGATCTTATCAACCAAAATAACACATGGGACAGCCAAAAACTGAACCTTTGTTTTGACACGAAAACTGTTAATAAAATCCAAGAAATTGATATTCCTAATGATGAAAGTGAAGATAAAGCAATCTGGGGCCTAAGTTTTAATGGAAAACTTTGTGTTAAATCCTTATAAAGGAACCTAAACAACTACCAAACTGATAACAGAGATTGGACTAAAATACGGAACCTGAAAGTTTCTCCTTCCATAAAAGTGTTTATGTGTAAGGTAGCTCACGCCATCCTTCCAAATAGTATGAGAGTGGATGCAATTCTTTCAAATATTAGCATTACTTATATGTTGTGTAACGAACATAAAAAAATATTATCCCACTTGTTCCTTGATTTTAACTTTACTGCTCAAGTGTAGAACCACTTAAACTTTAACATGAACTACGTCAGAGGAAATGCAATCAACTGCCATGAATGAATTAACAATTGGTTCTTCACAACATCAAAAGATGGTATGAAGATGAGCTGGACCGAACTATGTAGCACCATCATCTAGCATATTTGGAAGGCCATATGTAACAAAGATCTAAACAAGAAAGATCAAAATAGCCTAACAACAACCACAAACATAGTTAAATACATAAATGCAGCAATGAATGTCAATGACAAGAACCATAATCCAATTAAAAATTTGTACTATAATCCCTTACATTATCAAAACCTTATAAAAAACAAGCTAAACCGTCGGCAACATCCAAGATTTATGAACTTCAGAATAAATGTAGCCATATCTAGAATATCAGATATAAATGAATCTGCAATAGCACTAACACTTCTTGATGATGCAGGAAAGTGTAAAGAAGCTAGAGGGAAGTCCTCTAGGTGGAATTCTAGAGAATCATTGAATTAAAGGGTGCATAGGCAGCTTTCCGGTGGGCGACAAAACTGAGTGGTCACAACATAGAGTTCCAAGGTGATTTTGAACATGTTCTGCTATATCTAGTTGGAATATATTCCAAAACAAAGGAAGATAGATTCTAAAACAACATATCTTTTGAAGATGAGATATTTTGTAAATGGGTCGTAACTTTAGTGTCTAATTAGGGTCTAGGTCGTATAATATGAAGTTGATGCACTAGGGTCGTAGACTAACCAAAGACTATTAGATACCCGTTAGCTGATTTTTATATTTTGCAAACACCCTGACCATTAGTTAATTGATGTTGATCGTTAGCATATCGGAAGGGGTTTTTATGTTGCCCCCTAAATCAGTACTTAAGTATCCTTTCCCTATCTAACCGTTCATCTCATTCCAACCCATGAAAATCTACGACTGCTATTTTGATTAATAAAAAACCATCATCATCACGAGTCACGAATTCTATTATTGAAGTATTACTGTAGGAAGAACACAATAAATCCCAGTACTTGTCTTAGCCTATAGAGAATATGAGAAACAATTAAGAGATATTAGCTGATATGAGAATCACGAATCAATGTAATTTAAGTATAAATGATGAACAAAGTGAACTCGTACTGCTAAAACTGCTAGAACAGTCCTCCAATCCTTCCCTGGATTTTCATCAAACAACTTCTAGACAAGTTTAATTTCTCCATATTTCACATACCAACGAATTTGAGAATCCCAAAAAATCATATCTGCATTCTCCATTCAATCAAATACTTTTCCAGACGATACAATATCACAGCTAGCATTTAGAATACAAGCCAACCTAAGGAAATTATTATTTGGTGGTGATTCTCTAAATAACACTTAATAATGGTGTTCCAAATAAATGATTTGTGTTCTTTGATTTGGGTTCTCTAAAAATAGAATTTGAGATCTCTAGTTTTATAGACTGTATTAGTTTTCTTCTCTTATGATTTGGAAAGTTTAAACCTAAAAGTAATGGTGGATTATGAAGTAACGGGAATCGATATCTGAAGAACAAAGATGAGTTGAAGAGTTGAGGTATGGTTCTTGCAGGTGAGAATATGAGATGTTGAGTTACAATTCTAGAAGGTGACGATATTGTGAAATTCATCCGATGTTGAGTTATAATTTGGAACGTTTACCATTGGGGTCGGGTCAATTTGAATTTAAGATAGGGCAAGGATATAATGTCAATTAACTGCTTCACAAGGGTATTTTGGTAAAGTATTTCTGATAGTCAAATTAGTCTTTGGTTAGTCTAGGACGCTTATGCATCAACTGCATATTCTACTGCATATTCTATGACCCGGACCCTAATTACACGATAAATTTATGACCCTTTTGTAAAATATATCTTTGGAGAGTTCTACCTTAATCTCATTAGTTTTAAAACAATGTCTTTCGATTTAGTAAGTAGATAAATTAATGCTCTTATGACAAATATCTTTGTCTTCTGTAAAAATTCATTACCTCCGTAAATGGAAAGATGATTAAATAAAGAACCTGATTAATCATATTAACAAGAGATATGACATAATCAGTGAACTGTATCAGAACCATACTTCTGGTTAGAAGATTGGTTTTTTATTTTCTTATTATAAAAAAACAAACAAACAGCCAATGACTTCACTTTGTATAGTTAGTATATAAAAAATTCTTAAAAGAAGGTAAACTTACAATTAGAGGGTTCATCAGAGTTAATTGCTCTTAGTTGATAGTTGAGGTCCTTAAGGACACTGGAAACACCCGTATTTCACCTGTAGATAGGCTTACATGTAGGGTTGTACATGTCGCATCGTATCATACCGTTTAAGTCTAAACCGAACTGTACCATTTATCCAACGGTTTGGTATGGTTTTAATTTTGTGAAAACCGTTGATCTTGGTATAGTTTTGGTTTAGCATAAAACCGAACCGAAAAACCGTTGGTAAATCGTTAATAATAGTTATTAGATTCTTTCATTTATGACCATTAGAATATGACCTAACCTAATTAATTTCATTCCCTTCTCTTCACTCTTTATTTTAATATTTTTATTTTATAATTAGTTGTACTGCGAAAGTATATTCTCGAACAAGATAATACTCCCATTGTTCTATTTTAGATGAAGATGAAGGGTTTTTTTCAAGTACCAATTAGATGAATGTTTTCATATTTTTACCAAGTTTTTCCTTATTCATCCCTGCATTGGAATCAAACATTAGAAACAAGGAACAAAAAACTAGGAGATTTAAATATTTTAAAAATTAATATTAAGGGGTATATTTGAAAAAAAAAGTATCTCTTATTTTTCTTAATATACGTGAAAATACATAAACCTTCATCTAAACTGGGACGGGGGGAGTACTGAATTTAGTCAACCAAAATCAACTCTACACTATAAACAGAAACGGTTTCATCCTTCAATTGTTTATTTACAAATGATAACATTAATGACTAATGAGATGTCATGTAGATACTCATTAAGAAGTGTACACTACGACAAACTTTTCTAATTGTGTACTTGGCATAACTTATAGACAGTTATTGTGACTCATGTGTACTAACTACTAATACTCCCTCCGTTTCTAGAAAAGTGTTACTATCACTTTTTCAGTTTCCTAATTTTTAGCCTAAACTGAAAAAATTATAGTAACACTTTTATAGAAACAAAAGGAGTATTATTTTTATTTTTGAAAAGCTAATAGTTTTACAGTGAACCGTCTCATTCAAAACCGTAATAAACTGTTCATGAAATGGTTTGGCACGGTTTCAATAACTTAAAAATTATTGCTCTTGGTTTCGGTTTTGGTTTCATCCAAAATCGTATCGAACCATGTACAGCCCTACTTACAGGACATACAGTTTTCAGTTACTTTCAATTTGAAGATTTCATCTCTTACTTAGTTTAACCAAGAATATTCATAACGAGGAATTACTAGATAATCCTATATTAGAGACCCGTTTAACCTCTAATCCTACCTCAAAACCCGGTTTAACAATTAATCCAAAAATAAGTAATTGGACTAGTTTTCTTATTCGCGCGTCCAATTCACGTGAGAAGAATGAAAAACAGATTTTCAATATCCCATAAATACCCCTCTCTTGTACGAACTATAAATTTAGCCAAAATCAAAACTTCCAAAAAAAAAATCGCCAATTGGCAGCTCACAAATTTTTCTTCTCTTTCTTCTCTTTCTGCTTCAGTGGTGTTTTCA
Source organism: Papaver californicum (assembly GCA_023531435.1). NCBI lineage: Eukaryota > Viridiplantae > Streptophyta > Magnoliopsida > Ranunculales > Papaveraceae > Papaver > Papaver californicum. The sequence continues at coordinate 3,783,147 of JAJJMC010031495.1, forward strand.
GTTTTAGGGTATCGTCAATCTCCAGGTATTTTTCTTTAATCTTCTTCTCTGTATTTTTCTCCAGGTATCGTCAATCTCTGTTTTTGTTTTTTTAAGTGAAATCATGATAATCAACTTGATTTCATGTTTTGTTTGTTTTCTTACACTGAAATCCCGATGATTAACGTTTTCTATGATGTACATTTTGTTGAATTCCATGATCGATCTCGTTTTTGTTCGTGTTTTAGTGTTCTTTTCATCTTTTGAAACTGATTTTGTAATCGTTCTTTTTTGTTCATTAGATCATCGTATTCAATGTTTTTACATGTTGTTTGATAATAGGTTTTGTTTTTTTTTTTTGTTTTTTTTTTCAGGGAATCATGATTTTTGTTCTTTTCTTTCTGTATGTTTTGAATGTTTCTTCAGTACATATTAATACGTACTGTTTTTCTAAATAGTGTTATAGTATACTATTTTTGAATTAGTACATATTTATTTGCACTGTTTGTCTGTTGTGTGTGTTTCTATAATATGTGTGATACTTCTAAAATAGTACATATTATGTTGTATTGTAGATTTTAGTATTCCTATCATCTTAAAATATATGTTTTGATTTTTGTGTTTTGTGTTACTTTATTTGCATCACATTTCTTCAGGTTCAACATGTCAGGTGTTGGTTCTAATCCAAATAGTTTTTGCTACTCTCATGTATACCACAAGCAACACCATATTGCATATTTGGTTACGTTATCTTCGACTTTGGAAGATTTGAAGTTTACTATTTGTAATGCTTGGAGCTGGTTGACTCCATCATCTATTGTTGTTAATTATGTTGAAAATGGAGTGAAAGTCCCTGTCCTTGCTGATGTATCTCTTCAAGGTCTTGCTGCATTGCATTTTACGAAGAATTCAAATTTCTTTGAGTTGCATGTTGATATTGTGTTATCCTGTGCATATAATTCTTTGAGAAGTGCTGATCTTGACAACAGTGCTGAGTTTCTTTTGAGTGCTAGGAACTGTTATTTGAAAGATTCTAAAGAGGTTGCAAGTGTTCTTTTTTCTGATGGTTGGGAGAATCTTTTTGAAGATAAAAACCATCTCTTCCATGGTGGTGTTGAAACTGTTCGGTTAGCATGTGAGGAATATTGTTTGAGGACTGGATATAAGGTTAAAAAATTGAAGAATGACCTTGAGAGATTCACAGCCAGATGCAACAATGACTGTTGCTCTTGGATGCTTCACGCGGTTGCCATGAATGGGTATTTGGATGTGTTTAAGATAAAGTATTACATGGGTACGCACACTTGTGGCACTGGTTAAAGGTTGAGGAGTCCAACTGTTTCGAGGAAGCTTGTAAATCATTTAGTTCATGAGCGTGTCAAGCACAACCCTCTCATAAAGCCGCAAGAGATTATGGATTATATTAAAGTTGGTGGAGGGATCAACATCAAGTATCACCACGCATATCATGCACTAAAGTTATCGCATGAAATGATTTTTGGTGACGATGTAAAGTCATACAGTGATCTTGCTTGGTGGGTCACTGCTGTTCGGGAAACCAACCCAAGGTCTTATATTGATTTTGATTTCAACGACGCAACAAAGAGATTCCACAGACTTTTTATTTGCTTTGGAGCTTGTAGAGAGGGTTATAAACTTTGTCGTCAAATGATTTTTTGTGAAGCGACATTTCTTACGGGGAGGTTTAAAGGAGGTCTAATGGCTGCGACATGTCTTAACGACAATCAAGGTAACTTTTTTATATGGTACATATTTTTGATATGTATCTGTTTTTTATGTACTTTATGATCATACACATCATACATAAAGTACATATTGATATACACTGTAGGTATAACATATTTTTGAAGGTGCAGACATGAAGTACATATTTGATATGTACAACTATATGACAACAATAAAACACATCTGTAATCAAGACATGAAGTACATATTGATATGGTTTTTTATATTTTGTTTTTCAGGTTTTTATCCTTTTGCATATGCATTAGTTCCTGGCGAAGATAATGATAATTGGCACTGGTTTATGGAAAATCTTAAAAAAGTTGTGGACCATCGTCCCATCACCTTTTTGACTGACCGAGGTGAAGGTTTGTTGAATGCAATTCCTGAATTTTTCCCTAATTATGATCATAGCTATTGTTTTTCCACTTGAAAAAGAACTTACCCATCAGTAAGACTGATGAAAAATATAAAGAAGTGGTGGACTGTTTCCAAAAAGAAACATATGCGCTTTCTCCATCAAGATATGAGGAAGGTCTTCAACGAATGGTTTATCTAGGAAGGCCTTGGGTTGCTCAATACTGCCGTAACATTCCTAGGGAAAAGTGGTCTAGTGCATACTTCCCAGGATGTAGGTATGGTCAGACTTCTTCAAGCATTGTTGAGTCTTTTAATAACTGGATTCGCCGCGAGAAGAAGTTACCTCCTTCTGCAAAAGTATATATTTTTTTATATGTTGATATGTATCTGCTATATCATAAACAAAGTATACATTGATATGTACTGATCCAATTCAAGATTAGAACAAAGTACACATCAATATATACTATCTTGTATGCAAGATGTAGATGCTTTAGTATAGAACAATATACACATATATATATATGCTTTTATATCTATAGCATGAACAAAGTACATATCAATATATACTTATCCAATTCAATATCTAGAACAAAGTACATATCAATATGTACTATCCTGTATGCAAGATGTAGATGCTTTAGTATAGAACAGTATACATCTATATATATGCTTTTATATCTATAGCATGAACAAAGTACATATCAATATATACTTATCCAATTCAATATCTAGAACAAAGTACATATCAATATGTACTTATCCTGCAACCAATATCTAGATGCTAAACATGAAAATAAGCATACACTAATATGTACTGATCAATATATACTAAAAACCAAGTACATATCAATATTAAACCTATGTTGCATGCTAGATCTATGTGCTAAAACATGAATATATATATATATATATATATATTGATACGTACCAATGATATATATTAGTACATATCAATATATTTAACTCCTAGAACATGAACATAGTAAGTTATATATTGATATGCACCAATGATATGTACCTTTTTTGGCAGAAACAACAACACCCTTCTTCTTTTTCTGTGATGTAGATGGAGAACGAACAATAAGAGCTTTGTTCTTCTTCTTTGTAGATGGAGAATCTACAACAGCTGTTATATTTTCTTCCGATGTTGTTGGAGAATCAACAACTTCATTATGTTTCTTGTTTTTTGATTTTGCTGGTGAATCAACAACAGTTTGTTTCATTGTTTTTGATCTTGTTTGAGAACCAATAACTTTTTTGTTCTTTTTCTGTTTTGATTTTGCTGGAGAATCAACAACAGTTAGTTTCATTGTTTTTGATGTTGTTGGAGAATCAACAACTTCATTCTGCTTCTTCTTTCTTGATTTTTGGGTATAGAATCTACTTTAGAATCTTTCTTGTTCTTCTTTTGTGGTGGAGATTTAGGAGTATCGTGTTCTTCAATCACTGTTTCCTTTATACTTCTGTTGATTTTTCATTTTGTACCCATTTTAGATGGAATTTTTGAAGTAGTATACTGCTGACAGTAGGTTAGGTTTTAGTTGTATAATGCTGAAAGAAATCAAATGCTGCTAATCCTGTTGAGTTTTGGTTTTTGATCTCTGTTTTTAAGGTTTTGATTTTCAATTTTTGATTTTGCCCTAGTTTTTATGTTTTTAGGTTTTGATTTTGAGAGTAATGAAGTCGAGTGGTGTAACTGGTATTGGTGGAGTAGATGAGAGTTTTTGTCCGTTAAGAAGTAGAGTAGTGTAGGAGGTGGAGGACGTGGGATCTCCACACGTGACTAGTATATGGGTAGAATGGTAATTGGATTTTTTAAAAAGGTTTTTGGACTAATGGATAAGTGTGTTTCCCGGGTGGACTAACCATTAAGAAGGTCCGGGTTTTTTGGATGGTCCAACAAATTTCCCTATCGAGTGTTTCAGCCTACAAAAGCTTTTTAAGTTAAATCTTTAGATACGTTATCCTACTGGAAATACAATGCCGAACAGTTGAATTCCATATTCCACACAAACCTACAACAAAAGAACAGATTCTTTTTCCTGTTCTAAGGTTCAAAAATAACTTGGCTCTTTTGCAAGCATATTTGCCAAGGACTTTTGGAATCTAATTGCAAAAAGTAGACAAATTCAAGACTTGCAGTCTTCCAACAAATCAAATTGCTTCATATAACAAACCAAAGAGCAGATGCCTACCTATTTAGAATTGTAGTCATTCAGTATTAATACACATAAGTACATAACCTGGAACCGAAACTAATTTCGGTAGACGGACCAACAAAACAAAAAACACCAAAGTCTTACTCCACAACAGAATTCAACAAAGACTCACAACCCCCTTACAGCAGTTTATAGCAATTTAAACATCAAAATAAATGAAATTACCTGATCATCACCAGGTAAACACATCAGTACTCTTCAAGTACAGGTAAATCCTCTTCATCCGGAATTGCCATAATCCATTCCCCATCTTCATTAAGCACCATTCTTTTGTTCCTCTCAACCCACCATGAACCTGGAACTAAAGTCTCATCCTTCAAATAAGCACACGATTTGTTAACTAATGCAACACTTCTCTTCACTTTCAAGTCAAATTCTCCGTCTTTCCCATTCCAACCTGCAACTATATGGAGAATCGCTTGTAGATTATGCCAATCACTTGGATTTTTCGAGTCCTTCAAACTTTTCGATTTGCGAGTATCAATCTCAAGCTCCACTCCGGTATATGCATACCCCAATAACTTACTAGGATAATGAGTTATAAGATCGATTTCATTCTTTACGTGTAAGATTCGCAGGTTAAAAAACGTCTCCAGCCTCTCTTTAAAAGCATTATTCCCAATTTGTGGGGAACCAAACACAATAGCCGTCACAGGTATTTGAGATAACCCGTTCTCGACCAAATCGAACGCGCTTAAAATTGCTAAACTAGCACCCAGGCTATGACCTGTAAGTACTACACTTACATTTTCATCTTTGTACTTGGTTACTAGTGCTCTTATCTTTGTAAGTATCTGGGTTCTTGCACTTAACTTTGTGAACTGAGAATTTGGGTTAGCAGAGTTGTACACTGCAAGCCAACCTTTCATAACTTTGGGTTTATCATCATCTTCGTTGTCGTCTTCATCATCGTTATCATTTTTGCTGGTGAAGAAATCATACCAATGGTGCTCTTCCTCTACTTTATTAGCTTCCGTTTCTGGCTTCAATAATGGCTTAACCGACGTCTGTACAGCCTCAAGAACATTCATCCATTCAAGTGTTCTTATGGTTCCACGCCAGGCTACATATATCTCCCGTCTTCCTAATCTTTCACTAGCTTCGTCAGTGCTAACTGCGATGTAACCAATCCAGTTAGATTCAGTGCTCCAAGCTTCATTCGAGAATGAAAAACACAAGAAAGCTTTTGGAAGGTTGATTTTGGATGTTGCATAGAGAAACGAATCGACGATGTAATCATTTTCTGCCAATTTATTAGCAACTTTCTTGAAAAACCCATTTTTCCCAAAACGACTACTCCCGCAGTATTTTGAGTGTTCATCGCTGTCGAATGAGTCGTATGTTCCTTGACAAAAATCGCCACACCGGATTATCAGGTTCCGAAGGTTTAAATCAAGTGGTTCGAGTAAGCCTTCCCATTGATTGCTTCCTAGTATTTCCTCCCATTCAGTTTTAGACATCTCCATTATGATCACAAAATTGAGTTAATCTGGTCAGAAGTTCTCTCAAGAGATTAAATTGCAAAAGTCTGAATAGTGATCTGAAATGGGTTTCATACGAGGATAAATAATGCCTAAGCCTAATAGCTGTAAAAGATTAGGTGGAATTGTGGAAAGAATAATTCAGCATAATTTTCTTTTCCTTAACACGTGTATTTATTTGTTTAGTAGACATTTAAAAATAGCAAATAGAAATGATTTCAGCACAGACGGCCAAGTTAGCACCAAATCTTTATTCTGACTATGACAGTGTTTAATTCAATCAAGGACCTTAAGTTTTAAAGATAGAATCAACTCAATTATTCTTGAGAGAGAAGAAGTCTATGGTGTAGATTATTTTGACTGTTTCCTTTTCGAGGGATAAGGCAGGCACGATAAATGCTATGAGGTGGGTTCTACTTTGTTGTTGGCCCTCGATAGTATTACCGCTTTGACGAGGAATAGTAACGTAATAATGATTGCTTTTTTTTTTTAATAAACACGTAATAATGATTGCCATTTACTTTATTTTATTTTATTTTTTAGAAACGAGGTTGAACCCAGGGTTATACCATACCGGATTTCAGTTTGTACCGGTCGAGAACGATACACTGGTACGCCGGTATACCGAGGAAATTTCGGTTTACATATCGGCGAAATATCGGTCCATATATTTTATACCTAGTAAGTTCTAAAAATGTCTTGTGGAATTCTGGATAAGAGGATTAAAGCAAAGGTCAATGTGAAGGGTCTTCAATTTGGATGCCGATTCTTGTTCCAATATCGGACTAAAGAAAATCCGTATTGAGAGAAAAATTGGACATGGTTAGGAAGACACATGTACTTAAGTTAAACAAGGCATGTCAGTCATGCATTTGGAACCTAAACTGCTGCCATTAGAAAGAAAGGCATATGAGTTTTGAGAAATAACACTCCATTAGAAAATACTAGACAAATTATGTAAAACTATCATGTAAAGTGTGCATACGTAATTTCTATTACAGCTGATGGATAGAGAAAAGTGGAGAAACCATTAATCTAAATCACCAAGTACCAGTAGTTTCTGCTTAGTAAGACTATCCATAAGGAATAGTATAGTCAAAATACAGTCATCTAAACTTAATTTTTGCTGGCTAATTAACAAAGCCTGTACAAGTTTTCATTTACCCAGCTTTCAAGCAGATAAATCTCACTTAATTTCTAAACTGTTTCTAATTAGTTATAACCAAAATGCTTTAATGAATAACTGATTGACAAAGAAATCAATCTACACAGTTCAATAGTCTTCTTACTAAAGTCCTTTGATGCCTTACCTTGTTATAAGGGTTTGAAGAAGTCTATTTGACAAAAGACTCAAGTCCTGAACCACTAAAGACTGTATGATGGGGTCAGTTGGTCTCATTGAATTCATAGGTTTGAAAAGGTCTTTTTGAAATCATCTCCATGTTGGAATACATCTCAACTGAGTTCCAAGCCATCACTATTATGAAGTCGATACACTATAAATAGCAGAAACATTTAGGGTACCTCATCATCAAAACCTTCTTCCTTCTTTTAAGCTTTTACCATTCTGAAGTCACAATGACAAACCCCAAAGCCGCTACTTCTCTTCTTCAGATTGTATCCTTTCTTTCTTTCTTCTTGCTATCCTTTTTTCCACACCCAATTCTGTCCACAAAAAGTTCGAAAGGCTTCGAGTTCCTAAAAAATTTGGAGGGATGCCAGAAAGGTCAGACAGTTAAAGGCCTGCATGAACTCAAACTGTATCTCAAAAAAATTGGGTACGCAGATGCCCATAAAAACCATACAGAGTATGAAAATTCTGACCAATTTGATGACAAAAAGAAATCAGAACTTACCAACTTTATTATCATCTGAAAGCCACCTTGACCATATCTACAACATCAGTGCAAATTGGGAGGAAGAAAATTATTGGTTTTGTGTACTAGGGGAACAAGTGAAAATGATGATTGAGACAATCAGAAGAATACACAACAAGTACTGTACACATCAACATTTTAAGTAAAATGTACACTAAAACTCCATCATCCATTATCCTAGAAGGAACAACTTACACAAAACTCTAATCAAACAGTACTTAACCATCACCAGCTACCTAACATGAGAGAGCTAGCTATCTCACTAGTTTGAGCTTCATATTGATACATCAATAAAGCTTTATAGAAACAAATGCTTCAGATTTAAACCCCCGGTAGTTTAGATTTAACAAAACAGACAAAAATGATGCAAAATCTAACAGATACCGAAAACCCCCAAAAAATAAGACTGGTGATTTAACTGAATCAAGAAACAAAAACAGGTTAATAAAAAAGAAAAGGGGTTGAATTGAAAGCATGTGATTATGAATTTATGATAGAATACCTCTCTGTTGGAAGCGCTGAAGAAGAAGAAGGCAGAGATGGAGGCGGAAGCAGCCAGAGAGAAATGAAGAAGATCCAAACTTTCATCTGATTCACGCGAAACAGGGCCATTGGATTAGAATAAATTTTTCATCTGACGGTCAAGAGCTCATACCGGACAGAACCGTTTAAATCGGGTAAAACCGGTTTTAACCTGTACCGGCCGATTTTACCGGGAAAATACCATTTTCGGCGATTATTGATATTTCGTTTCGCTACCCGGCCGGTACCGGTAAAACCGCCGAAATTTCGGCCTTACCGGCCGGTACGTACTGCACAGGTTGAACCTCAGAATTATATTGATATAATTTGATTATCAGGAAACTGAAAATCATTTATTGATACAAGGTTTATATAATTTCCAATACATAAGTTATGCAAAATTATTTTTAATCCCTAGTCTTTCCAAGTGTTTTATTTTGTAATTTTATTACTCCTTCTGTCCGTAATATAAAGGTGGAGAAATAAATTTTTTTAATATCACTAGATAAACGAAAAACCTATTCAATATTGTTTTTTCCATACATATCCTTATTAAAGACTATGAGTATCAGCAAACTTAATTAATGTTTATGGTATTTTCAAAAATATTTATATTATTCCAATATTTTAGTGGAATAGAAACTCTTAATATGGTTGACATTTGCAATATTTTATAGATAAATCTAATTAATTGTATTGGGATTTGATAGGGAAAAATAAGGTAAAAATATGAAATTTATAAAATATATATATATTCTAAGAGAAACTTTTTTTCCACCTTTATATTGGGGACGAAGGGAATATAAAAAATCGCTATATTTGTTGCTTTAACAGTATTATGTCTAAAAGTTAACAAGAAAGATGATACTTTAAAGTTGATACATGTAATTGTTTCATTTCCAGAATCTTAGCTATCCTATATCTATGTTCTTGACCTTTAATATATCTTTCCATCAGCAGTTGTAGAGTATGATTTGAATCACTTTGGAATATGATATTATGTCCACTTTGTTTAGTTTCCCATTGGAAGGCCGCCTCCGCACCTTTCTCATCTAATTATTTTCTCGTACTGTAATCTTCATATGATCCTCTTGCTTCAACAGTCAATTAGAGTAGGCCAATGTATGAAGTATTAATTGGATTATTCATTGATAAAGCAATAGGAATTCTTAATCTCATGTAGCTCGTTTCTTTGTCTGGTTCCTTCTCCAATATATTCAGCACTTCAAATATGATTTCGGAAGATTGAACATGAGAAAGAAACTTCGACAATTTTGGAATCAAGAAACAAAGAAAGAAGAAACCTTAATATTGGATAAAAATAGTAAGAAGACGATGGTAGAAAAGATTTCTACTAAAAAAATTACATTTTTTCAGTGTTTCAATTGAGCGAAAATGTTCTGAAATTTGGTTCCGTAAAGATTATCGACAGAAGACTCTAACTATAACTGAGAAAAATAGAAAGCATCCTGTAATTATAACTTTCTCCAATGACCTAGAATTTCAACTCTCTGATATTTGTATGAGGCCTCACCTTTACCACAAAAAGAAGTCTGGAAAGGGAGTGATTCTAATCGTTGGTTCTCAGTGAAACAATTGAGAAATGAGTTTTTTTCTCTACCTCTGCGTTTTTTGTTCTTTACCAGGTTTTTCATCTAATACTAGATCTTTCTTAATACCAATTGGTAATAATGGATTTGGGTGGTTTAAACTTGCTTGTATCATTGATGATATTGTTAGTATGATCAAAAGGGGAAAGTTTTCTTTAACTATTCCTTTTGTTCCAGAAAACTTAAACCCTAACTATTAAACACCCGCCCCCCCCCCCCCCCCCACACACACACACACACACACCACCACAACAAGCAACCGCCCCTTCTAATTATCTTCTCTGCCTCTCCTTCCTTCCCCACCTATTCCATTTGTCCAACCTTCAACTTCTAATTTTGAAGGAATCCCCCCCCACCACCACCACCACAACAAGCAACCGCCCATTCTAATTATCTTCTCTGCCTCTCCTTCCTTCCCCACCTATTCCATTTGTCCAACCTTCAACTTTTAATTTTATTCCTTCAACCCATCCTGCTATCAATCCCACAAATTATATTCAACATCTTCTCTTCTCAAAACCTACTTCAAATATTGTTACACGATATTCAACTTTTTTTGCTTCTTTATCTCTTTGTAATTTGTTTTTATCCACTACAATTCACCCTTCCCTTAATCCTAATCCTTTCCATCCAGCTTCGATTGAACCTAAGCAATTCTCTGCTGCTTCTGGTCCTTCAGAACCTAAATCTTTTAAAATCCCTCCCACTACTTTCAAACAACCATTACCCCTCTATCCTTATGATGAGTATGCTTCCAAGGTATCTGTAGTTAAGGTGGAATAGACTGTCTGCAACACAATTCACCTTCATCGAAACTCTGTTGGTAACTATGGACTTTAGAGAATGCTTATGTTATATCTTTCTTCGATGATAGTAACTAATTGGTCAAGGGTTGCCTCAAAGATAAGTGCCTATTTTAATATAAACACAATTTTCGACATCGCCCCTCTAGATCATCTCTCTGCTATTATTTTCTTAGCATGTACTCCATCAAATAGTGATTTAAAAGCCATTGAAGAACTTGAATTTGATGGTTGTAAGATTTCACTTTCGAAATGGACAAGTGGTGTGTGTCGCAGTACGTCAAAATTATTTATTACTTTCTCACTACTTAATATTTATATGAAGCAAGGGTAAGAAATGATCGTTCCTACAAGGAGGTCTTGGTTGTTATATAGTTTCGAAATCTTATGTAAAAATGGGGATTTTTCAGATTTAATGAAAGTAATTAAACTAATTAAGAAAACTAAAAAATTATAGAAAAGAATCAAAAAGTTGAGAATATTGGTCAAGGTTTCGTTTTCATTCACAAAACATGTTCTTGTCTTAATAGTTAGAATTGATATTTAATCTCTTATTATCAAAAGCCCTAGAATACCTTGATCGCAAGAATATCCCGCAAATTTCCTCAAGTCATCAACAAACACATTAAAAGATGCGAATATGAATTTTACCAAGAGAACAACCTAACGTGTAAAAAGCACTAATCAAGTATAATTCCCTAAAAGCATTAAGATTCATGAAATTAGGCTAATCAATGCAATTGAACGTGGAAAGCGCACTAATTCAATTTAACAAAGGTCATGATCCACTTGTGATTACTAGGATATATCACTACAAGCAATAACCACAATTATGCTACTTGTATCAAGGAGTATCACTTTTCCGTATAATAAACCCTAAATTAGCTATAGATATGAATATGAGTTCAATCAATTTGCAACTTGACTAAACAAACAATCAAATCATACATGGTGATATTTAGTGATATTTGTGGTGAATCATGTACGATAAATATGAGGAAAAACTAATTTATTATTCATAAAATCATGTATTATAAAATCCAACTATTCCCTAACCAATAATAAGAAAACTAGCTACTCGTAAATTGGAGTTTACACAATTGAATTCAATAAGAAAAGAAATTATAAACCCTAGATGTGAGAAATCTTCCCAGCGTGAAACTATAAAAAGGAGTAAAAGAGGTGAGTAGAGAACCACGTAAAAACCTAGATATCTCCCTCTCTTGTTGAAGTTGCTCTTATATAGCTTTCTCCCTTATAGAAACCTACTTAGAATAAAACTCTCCTTTCCTTGTATAACTCAAACTCTCAAACATTTCATATCTCCCTTGTAAAATCAGATTCATAGGAAAGTCCATTAGCTCTGTGGCCCAAATTAGGATATAACAAATAATCAACCAAGCCTGTCAGTTTAGCAAAACCGACGAGGTAACTTCAAGTTTTTTCGCGACAGCCTTTGGGGATTTTCAGCGAACATTTCATGTGCATCTCCTGGCAGAAATTCTGACAGAGTCTGTTGGTTATTTCTAATATCACAAAACACCTTCCCTGCATATATTCAATAAAACCATCATAACATCAACCAAAAACTCGTATAAATTCAATTCTTCTTACTCGACTGAACATCACCATTCAGCATCACAATATCAAGGTATCAATTCACTTCTTTCCTTGTTTCCTAGCTTCAAACCAAAATCCAACCATTCTGGTACCAATTCAATTCCATGTCACAGACAAGAACACCTCGAGCCACACCCATTATTCTTCCATTTCAACATCAACCACACCTGAACTTTTGAAACCCATATTCCGCCAGCATTTTCTTCTCCTAAATCAAACATTAACCCACGGGTTCTTTCTTGTTTCTAAAATTCTCGGCTGCTTCTCCTAACTCTTCTCAGCTCCCAGCAGGAACCCACTTTCTCTATTCTCGTACTGAGACAGTTCTTCACTTCACCATTTTTCACTACCCATTCGAAAACTTCTTCTTATTTCCTTCTCTCGTTCAAACCCCTTTTGCTCAACTCAGTTTCGACTGGATCCATCTATTCAACATTAAACAACGAACCTTTTCTTTCTTTTCTGTTTTCTGCTTCATCTCAAGTTATCAATTAATCCTAACTTGTCGGCGCTGGAGCCTTAGGGCATCGAGAAAGCTTGGTCGATGATGTTATAACTCGACCTAGCTTTTGTATTTAAACTGGGAGAAGAAGGTAATGGCCCTAGTTCTAGGTTTATAAGAAAATTGGGGTGGCCTTTTAAGTGAAAAAAGAGTTTGTCTTTAGTAAATTGACTCCCTATAACAATATTTTATGAATAAGCAGAATCCCCCTAGTAATTTCTATTTTACTTTGCAAACCTGGATGCCTCTAGTAATTCCTTGTTTTTGACAAAATAGAGACTTGCGTTCTTCTATCCTTTGATTACGCCAATACCCAAAGTTGACAATCGATTCCTTGATCCTCTACTAGTACAAATATATGCTTAGGTGACAGTTAGAAACTGTCACCTAATTATTTATGTGACAGTTTTGTAAAAACTTTCTGTTACGGAAAGTCTTGAAGAAACTGTTACAGAATTATGACTATAATGTAACAGGTTTTTCGTAAACCTGACATTGTTGACAACATTCGATAGCATTTTCTAAATAAAACTGTCATTGGAAACTCAGTTTCTCATACTAAGGCAACAGTTTCTCCTTAAATTTGTCATTGTTGACAAGTTACAATAACATTTTCTATGTAGAACCCTCATCAGAAATTCAGTTTCTTGTACTAAGGTAACAGTTTTTTTATAAAGCATGTCATAGTAGAACTAACAGAATTTTTTTTGAATAAACTTGTTATTGTAGATCCTACTATGTGACACTTTGTTAAACTGTCATCATAGATTCTCTTTTGTAGTGGGTTCATGATACAGTTGCTACTGATACGCTCAGAGGCAGGTTTTCAAGCCCAAAATGGCATAGAATCGGTATGAACATATTGCATACAATTGTTATAATCTGCACTTTTTTAACCACTTCCATTCCAATCAAAGAGATGATCAGTATCATCACATCTAATACAAATACATGACAAAAAAAGGAATATATATATTGCTTTTAAAAAAATATTTCTACAAAGACTTGCTTATTCAGAAAGCTATTACTAAATGCTAATAATATAAGAGTATTTAGATTCAACTATCAAACAATGTAAGCTCAAAACCCTACAAGATAAAAGATTCTTCAAAAGGAGAAAATCATACAGAAAAACTGGAAAGAACACTCTTGCTTAGTGATTCAAAGTGAAAACTCAATACTCAATAGTCAAAAGACAAACATACCTTGTGATTTTTGTTGCACAATGGGTGTTTTCTAAAATGCTTTATTGTTGCTTAAGCTGGAGATTTCTTCTTTTCAGTGGTTTAATATTATCCAATTTCTCTGCCATTACCATGCTCTTCAAGGATGCCCTTTTCAATTTATCCTTGACTGTCGATTGATGTTGGAGATAATGGGATGGTCCAATCATCTGAATCAGTGGTAGAGTTGTACAAGATGGCATTATATCTAAAGTATTCATCACTACATTGTCACAAAAATATAAACTTAGTATCATTCATTTCAATGATAATTACGATGAACATAATAATAGATTACTGAACACTGTTAGAATCTAAAGTAGTTAGAGGTTTTTATGTATTTTAGTTGATAAATGATAGATCCCACTTCTATAACAACAAATATTCTCGCTGCAAATTTTATACTCAAAACTCTTGTAATGGAAGAAAAACTCAATATATAGGTTATTGTATCTTTGATTTATGTACCTTGTTTGCGAATTTCACACCTTTGAGTTTTTAACTTCAGAAATTACTTCACAACAATAGTAATTCTACCAAGGTCCACTGCAATTGCAATCATGGGGATGAAAAGTTCTGGTGGTATGTAGTCAAAGGGAATGTAAAATACGGGAAATAAATAATTAAGACACGAACCTGAAATTGCGTTTGAGGCTGTTGTGGAAGTTGGTTATTTGATTATGCTTATGAGTGTGGAGCTTGGTTAGAAGCTTTACGCTCGATTGCAGAGGAGTTCATAGGCATCTAGATTGAAGTTAGCATATCACATTCATCTATAGATTATCGATGAAGGGAATGTTTCGGTATAACATCAAATTCTAATGGAACTTAAACTAAGAAAACAACTCAATTTTACGTTTTTTAATTTATCTACAAATTCATCATCACATGTTGTGTAATCATCTTAATAATACGTTCCAATCACTTAATGAACCTGTAAATCAAATTTTGCATATAGAACCTAAGTTGAGCTAGCAGTAAACATAAATGGATTGCGCAATCATTTATTAGTACAAGCATGGTGCAGCTAACCAACGAGTCTATACAGAACAAGCAATCAAATTTAGAACTTTAGTTGGTTATACCTGAGAAGGAAACAAGATTCTTCGTGACATTTTTTTCTTCAGAGTGAAGCTACAAACCAATTGAATTAACTGAATCCTGGACCGAAGAGAGTAATAATTGATAGTATCTACCTGTAGAACTTTAAAAGTGCTGCTAAGTCAATTGTTGTAACTAATTTCGATTAGTAATATCAACATAAAATTTGGAGAACTCAAAAACTAACGTAAAAGGGAGAAACAACACAGGTAGAATAACCCAAAGAACAAGACCTAGTTCCTTGTTTCGCACAGTCAGATTAATAGGAACTAATGCTCAGGATACAAGCTGAGTAATGAGGTTTTCAATATATTGTGTTAATAATTAGCAAAATAAAATAATTCGATTTGATAATTTATGCCAGGCCTACCAATAAACTGCAATTTCTTTCTGTCTGTCCAGCGATCTCCTAAATCAATATATCTCTTTCAGTAGCATCACCATGCTCGAAACACTTCTCGATAACATTAGAAGAAAATTATTTGCTAGTAATTTGACTCTTTTCAAGTGGATTTCCTTTCTCCTGAACATGTTGCAAGCCAAAAGTTGTTTCACATTTCAGCAATAACAAAACCCAAATTTGTATGAGAAGGATCTAAGAGAAATTCTAGATGATACAATGGAAAACGATGCCAAACTGGGTGACATGGGTTCCATACTGGTTTATGTTATTAGCACAAGCAGATTCCATAATCTCATCCACTATGATCTGAGTCATCTGATTTTATTGCTCATCTGTCCAATTCTCCGAAACAAGAGATGCCAGGCAGCAAAAGGACATTAGAAAAAAGATAATAATAAAAAAAAAAATACAGTTATTGTTCAGAAGTGAAGTGCAAATAAGAACGATGCACAAAAGTATTTCTTGTTTACCTAAATAGCTTGGCAATCATAAGGATATGTAGATAGTGTTGCAACTTGATTAACAAAAGCAGAAATTATGAATCCAATTTTCTCTGATTTCCACTCTGATCACAGATACATCTAAAAACGTTTCCATCAAGCTCATAAACAAGATGTGTTTTGAGAGCATAAAACAAACAGTCCAACTATCAGAAAACAAAAGGAAAAGATTAAGATGATCACAACATAAACACGATAATCATGTCCAATCAGCTTCTCAAGAGATTATTAGTCATCTACATATGGTAGAATTTAGTTTCCACATTATAGTATCAAATTTAAGGATTGGTTATTCGAACTATTCTTGACTTCTTTAGTTTCTTCATAGCATAAATCTTGCCACCTGACTTCTCTCGGCATAGCCTAACCTGTATTATAAGATACTATAAGCACCCAAATAATCTGACGCAAATAAAACTTAAAGTAAAGGTGGAAGTTTTTAAGCATATAAAGTTTTTAGATAACAGATCAACATTCAAAAGTAAGACATGCTAGACCAGAGAAACTATTTAAAACCATTTGAAGTTTCAAACAAATAATAAAACATTGATAATACAACAGAACTTTCAACGTGTAATAGTTAAGTTAAGAATAATTCTAACCTCTCCAAAATCACCTCGACCAATGATTGTCAATATCTCAAAGTCGTCCACACATATTTTATGTCTTTTTAGACGCATAAACTCCGTCTCTGTTCGCTCTAAATCAGACTAATTTTTTCTTCTCGAGGGACATCTGAAGAAGCTAACTTCCTTTATAACACCCATCGTCTGCAATGTGACCAAACGAAAGAGAGCCAATGTAAAGACACAAATCAAGTAAGACGATGGATGACTCTGCAGGAGTGGACATACTCTTGTACCTGAGAACGTAGAAAATGGTTACCAATATTCACGACATTAAAAGGCCTCTCTTAAGTTTTCTTTTTCCTGATTGCTAATAGAAAGGCCGACGAGGGGGCTCACACAACGAAGTTAACATTTAAATACACTCTTTAAGTATTATTCGACATTCATCTATGTTATTGTACAAATTCTTAACTACAACCGCAGTTAAAACCTTTTATAGTATTCAAGTATTCAGAAGATCAAGCATAGCCTTCCTTTCTCTGCTCAGCACTTCCATGCTGAAAAAACTGCCAAAGTGAATTCCAAACTCCATAATCAATAAAGTCGCCTACTAAGAACGTAAAAATCCAATACAAAACTCATTTCCCAATCTATTCAAAAAGGCACCAGAGATACCGAATGAGTGATCAAGATATATTTTAGGAAAACTAAAAAGAAAAGAAAGAAAAATAAATGAAAATATCAAGATTTAGCAAGTCAGACCTTTTAATTAAGGTTATTTAAGAACATCGATCATTAATTTAGAAACACTGGGAAGAACTTCTTAAAAACAGACGCCACAAACAGAGTTAGCTAAAAACTTTCAGTAAGAAGCGCAAATTCACGGTTTTCACTGAGATTCGTGATGGCTTTGCAAATTCCTGGCTACTAAGTGTGTAACTGTCGACTCTGGGTAAATTGCAGATGGTGTGATGAATAACACAACATATTTTAGGGTAAAGTAAAACTTAGAATAGAAATTTAACCTGTATATGTCTAACATTATCTTCTGCAAGACTGATGCCTCCAACGAGAATAGGATGACAGGGATCGTGATTGATAACCATCTCAAAAGGAACGCCAAGAACCCCAAACCTTAAGTATGTCCCTATTCTGAAACTCTCAATCTCCAAGTGACCTCATCAAGATAGTTGTACTCTATATTAATCTCCATCTGGTCAAAGTATTTATTCCAACAAAAAAAGTACAAAAATCAATTATTGACTTTTTAAAGGTGTAGGAGATAGATATGAATAATTATTTATTTCAACCAAAACGTAGAAACTAAAATATCTTCATTGGGTACCTGCTTATCATTGCCGTCAAAAGGCGATAAAGGGAAAGGGTTAGCTGAGAGTGTAACATCATCTAAAGGGTAATCACCAACACCAGCAATATGCACCCCGAACACTACCAACTAAGTAAGCCCATCAAGCATTTGATGGAACAAAATGCAAGTACATCTTGTTGCACAAGAAGGAAAAAAAAGGGTATATAAGTGCATCACAGAAAAAAGAGAAAAACATGGAAAAAAATCTAACACACGAACCAAAATATCAAAAGACTCGAACAACTTAGCATTAAACTTAACTAGTGTCATATTCTATTTTTGTGAACCTCTTTTCTTCTCGTTCATCGGTTAATAAGCTCTGTATAGAAGCACATGAATTCTAGAAAAGGTTGAATGGTACTTTCTATTTTCATCTAAGATACACAATTTGCACAAATTAAGATAATATACAAGAAAATAAAGACAGGGTACAAAATGGTCTTAATAATGAAACTTGCCATGCAAAAGTATGAGCAAAATGTTATTAGGAGAATGTTTTAATAGTCAGATTCGGGTACGTTCTTATGAAGAAAACAGACAGAACAAGAAGAATATGATCAAGGAAGGCGCCTCTAGGATCTAGTTCCAACTAGTGATAAAAACAAAAAGCAAGTTCATCATCAGTTAAGGTAGCTGAAAAAGTACCTTTGTTCCTTTCTTGATATCACAACCTCGAAGATAACCGTACAAAATTATGTCTCTCTTGTATTTTATATCCATATGCACGTTTTATGGAGAAGTGACATCCTCAAAATGATCTACCAGCAAATAAGGATGCGAAGCTCGCCATGACAAAGTATGAAATTCCATAACCGATAGGAAATTTGCCAATTCGTCAATTTTATCCTTCTGATACTTGGATAAGAAATCATGATGGAGACTCCTTAGTTTACTTTCATTTTGTTGTACCCTTTCTGCGAGTCTCATGGATTTATAAATACTAGAACATTATAACTCATATGATAGGTACAAGAACAGTTTGTTGGTCCAAATATACTCACATCCCATGATGGAGACCAGACAAGCAGAAAATTCTTGCTCCTTCATGTATATTACTCTTAAAATCATCCATGATTCGTTGTTTACGTGTTTCTGCATATTTTAGCTCATCAAGATATGTAAGAACCCCCATGACCAATGGCATGCCATGAACTTGTAAGAGGTTAAGGAACTCGAATGTTTCCTAAAATCAAAAAAAGAATTTTGCAGTGAGAAAAACATGTTGATTAGCTTCTATTGAAGTTGAATAAACTTAGCGACACAGAAAAAATTATGTTGCACTGAAGTTTGTATATACCGTTTGAAGTTTCTGGATGTCCTTTACTTGAATATCATAAAATTAAGTGTAACAAACTAACTCAGAGACAAGGGCAGGAATTTAGGTTGGGTTACCAGGACCATCTTATTTTATAAAAAATGACTGAGGGGTATGCATGGACAGATTGGAAGAAGCTAAATAACCTTATAAACCATCATCACAACAAATAAGAAAAGTATAAAAAGCTGCATTACAGAAATACTTAATTAACCCTTGTAGAAAAGGGCAAGATACCTAAAGTTAGCATATGGCTACACAAGGTGAGAAAGGAAAACTAGATTGTTAAGGCATGGGACGGTAGGCATCCACTTGTTCGTGTGGTTTGGTTTTAAAAAGCCATTGCAATTTAGAGGCTAAAAATCGGTAACAATCTTATTCGGAGCTGAAGCAAATATCAAGGAGCTACCATGGTAGTGGAATGCCAAATTCTTAAAAGAAAGTTAATGGGGATGAACACTAGAATTTAATGTAACGTTAACAAGTGTGGATTATGATCTGTAAATACAAAACAGATGGAATGATTATTGAGTCATATTCTGGACATTTTACTGTGACTTACCATTTCAAACCCATAATCTGCATCAACGAGCAATATCACCGCGTTTGCATATTTCGCAACATCAATCATGCCATACATATTGTTAGGACACTCCACAAACTGTATCCGTCTTCGGTTACCTAGCAAATAAAATTGAACCAAAAGCACAATGAGATAGATGACACAATGTCTACCACTGGTCTAGTATGTAGTGAATTAGACAAGTCAAGGAAAAATAAACCTGTTAGTATCATATTGGATCCTCGTATGTAGTCAAGATTTTGCTCTGTATAATGCTTTACTAGAGACTTAATCAACAGAGATTTCCCAACCTAGAACACAAAAACAAACCCACTTTACTAGAAACGGATCTGGATAACAAACCTACATAGAAAAAGTAAGATAACCCCAAATCGTAAACTAGGGATTTCACTAAAAAAATATATAACTTATACCTTGTAAGAAATCGCATTTTTTTGAATCTTCGGGACCACCATCAAAACCCCAATCAGCTAACTCAAAGAAAAATTCCAGAGATTTATGCAGTTTCTAATGGAAATAAAAGAGGGAGAGCTTTAAAGCTCGATTTCTGTACACAAGAACAAAATTGAAGAACTCAGAGCAAGCGGGATTGATATTGAGTGATCGAGATATAAGGATTGAAGCAAAAGATAAACCCTAGATCAAAGTAAAAAAGAAGATCCCCTAAGAGAAAAAAACCATGAGAAGAGGGAGATGAGATCTGCTTGGCTAGCTCAGAATTGTTGAAAGAGATTAGGGTTTTCATCTTTGGAAATAGATAAAGATGGATGGTATTGAAAAATTATGCTTAAGAGCTTCTTTTGCGGTTTTCAACAGAATTGAGAGGCAAAGGGGCGTCGAGAGAGACCCACTAACAAAACAGACCACGACCAGTTTAGGACTCAACTATAACAACATCGTGCGTTTGAAAATGAAATATGAGAGGCTATATGAATGGTAGCAGTTTCAATCAGAACTGTCACTTAAAATGGAAATGACGGTGATTTAAAGAACTGTTACCTATAAGGTTACACTTCGATAACAACTTTTAGTTAAAACAATTACAATAGCCGGAGATAGTAACAGTTTATAACTGTTATTATACATCAATGTATGGTAGCATTTTTCTACAAAAACTATCATTGTAAATTGTTTAGTAACAGTTGAAAAACTGTCAGATTGTTTTCCACTATTGGTGTGAGTTTTAGTAAAAAACTGTTGCATATATCTCATAACCTATTTTTTGTAACAGTTGATTAGTGAACTATCATGGTTTAAGATTGTGAACTGTCACCAAAGCCCATATTCGTACTAGTGCTCTAATTCTCTTCTTTTACTTCATGTGACTCCAAAGTACCTATAAAACTCAAAACAAACGTAATATACACAAAATACAAAAGAAATAACTAAGAAAAGCAAACAAATAATATTCTAATAATGTATTTTATGCACATATCAACACCTTGTGCATCTGCAATTGGCTCTTTCTCCAAAAAATTTGAATACAATTTTGCTTTTGTGGGTGTCCCTATTCATCTTTGGTCTACAAATGTTTTTGTAGCTTTATCCAAGTGTTGTGCCAGACTCGTTAAAGTTGAAAAATACACACTCTATTTAAAAGACATTTCGGCAATAAGAGTGCAAATAAAGACGTTAAAAGGAATAAATTTCATTCCTAGGCTTATAAAATTATAAGAACACCAGAAGGTAATTATGGTGTTACGGTGGTAGTTAACTCCTTACCATTTATGACTATTCCTTCTTTTGGCTTAACTTCTCAGAAACTTGTTTCTGATGTCAATTCTCGGCTTGGCAAAAGAGTGCCTGTCCAGTCATGAGAGTTTGCTCTCGTATTGGCAAGAAGCAAAAAGTTGCTTCAAAAGTACGGGTCAAGAAAGCCAGAACTGGTTTCCATATAGTTGCACCCTCTTTTGAGGTCTACAGCTCCCCCACTCCTACTTCTACAGCTTCGACTTTCCCCCTTCCACAATTTACTTTTGATAAATCTATCTATTGATATGCTTTGGAGTGTATCATTTACTGACAATCCCTCACATTCTTTTTCAAACTCCTCAAACATCTCGATTCAAATTTTTGTTCCTCCTTCCCCCTCTCCCTATAGTAGTATAAAGTCTTACACTGAGCCTATCTCTAGTATATCCTTTGATCTGTCACACTTCTTAAACCCTTCTTTCTCCTCAACTTTAATACCCTGGGAGTCCTGGACAGTCTTTTGTGAGCCTCATTCACAAGTTGAGTTTAATAGAGATCAAATTTGGAATGACACTTCGGCTCCATTTTAACTACAGAGAGCAGGCGACAAAATCCATTCCAAGTCAATATTCGAAAGATTTCGGCATTATAGGAGCAACTGATATATCTAATGCAGGTAGTGGAATTTTTATAACATAAGAATAGGATAGTATCCCTGATGCAACAAATAGTAACCCGATTCATGATCCAACTTCTGATACGGCTGATTCCCATCAGGCTATTATAGTAATCCCACATATACCACCAGGCTTTGAGTCTTTTGCGAACACTAAGATGGTGAAGGAATAGAGAAGGCTAGACTGCTCCTATAATAAGCAAACTTCTGAAAGTTCTACTTCAGATATCTCCATCTCAAGGGTGAAAAGAGGAAAACAATGAAGCCACGACTTCTGACGTGGAATGTGCAAGGTCTCGGCGAACCTTCTAAAAGAACAGTTGTTAAACTTTTGATTAATTCTTCGAAAGCAAATTTTATTTGCCTTCAAGAATCAAAGAAATAAGAATTTTTACCTTCAGAAATTTCAGATCTTTGTGACACGAGAATTCTTATTTCTGAAGGTAAAAATTCAAATGCTATGGAGGAAACTCCAAATGCTTAGTAGGAAGATTAAAGTCTTGGTGAAAGAGAATTTTGGGCATGTCGACAAAAATATTGTTGGTCTTGCGGAGGAGTTAAACAATATCAAATTGATTAAAGAAGTTAGAAACCTCTCTATAGTGAGGTGGTTGAACATGCCCAACTGAATGCTTAATTAAGTAAGCTCTTGTTGATAAAAGAGAGGTCGGCTCGACAAAAATTGAGACAAACCTTTATAAGATTGGGAGACAAGAATACTGATTATTTCCATTAATATGCTAGCTCGAGGAAGAGAGCTAATAGAATTGTTTGCTTAAAAGATTCAAATGTGTAATTTGCTGGTAGAAAGGGAGAGTATTAAAGAAAATATAATTGATTTCTACACTACCTTGTTCAAAGAAGATTTTGACTTCAGGCCGCTAATTAATGATGGCTGGTTTTCGAAGATATCAAATGAAGATCGGGTGGAGCTTGAGAAACCATTCATCAAAAAAGAAGTTTGGGAAGTTGTTAAGGGTATGGGGCAAGAAAAAACACTTGGTCCTGATGGATATCCTATCATCTTTTTCAAAACATGTTGGGATTTTATTAAAATTGACATTTCTTCTGTTTTATAGGAGCTCTACTCTACTAATTCTTTCTCTGGCCTCATTAATATTACATATGTTGATCTAATCCCAAAGAGTGACCAGACAGAAACATTCAAAGATTATCGACCTATCAGTCTATTATCTAGTGTGTATAAGATTGTGGCAAAAGTGTTAACGAATCGATTGAAGGTGTTATTGAGAAGATCATCTCTTTTAACCAAGCAGCATTTATGAAGGGAAGAAAAATACATGATGGAGCTCTTATTACTAATGAGTTGGTTGATATCAGATTTAGGAACAATTTCAATGGTTTAATTGTGAAGCTCGATCTAGAGAAAGCGTTTGACAGATTGTGTTGGTCGTACCGCGATTCAATTCTTATTGCTATGGGCTTTGGGTATAAGTGGAGACAGTGGATCAGAGCATGTATTTCTTCTGTTTCGTTTTCATTAATTATCAATGGTGGTGTCTTCGGAAGAATAAGAAGCAATAGAGGAGTGCGCCAAGGGGGTTATTTATCGCCACTTTTGTTTAATATTGCCATTGAAGGTTTAAGTAAACTTCTTTTTTCGAGTTGAAGATCTAGGATATATCAGGGGCTTTAGTTATTCTCCTAGAAGCACTATTTCATATTTACATTATATGATGACACAATTGTTTTTTTTGGAAGCTAGTAGGGATCAATGCTTCAATCTCTTCTCAACCTTAAGGTGCTTTGAAGTAATCTCGGGTCTTAAAATTAACAGCAGCAAAACCAGGTTGGTCGCAGTTGGGGAGGTACCTGACCTACATATCTAGTCTAAAAAACTAGGTTGTAAAACGGATATTCTGTCGATTACGTACCTAGTGTCACGGGCTAAAATCTTTGACTAGACCGTGCGGCACTTGAACTCTTCAAGTAAGCCTAAAAGAACTTGGAAAGGTAAGAGACTTAGAGATTTTAAGTGGTATTGTATTGATTATTGAAGAGAGAGAGTATTACAATGCTTGAATGAGCTATTGGTGGATGAAATGAGCAAATGAGCTCCCCACCTTATATAGATGCTATGGAGGGTTCTAGAATATGGGAATATTCTAGAATATTCTACCACTATCTTAAATGTACAAGGAATATACAAGGGAATATTCTTATCCAAGAATATTCTAGAGCTTCTAGGTTCTTCCTATGGACCTAGACTCTTGTCATGGGTCGGCCCAATATGTGGGAAATGGGCGGGCCGTGACATTCTCCCCCACCTATTCTCGCGACGTCCTCGTCGCGGCTTGATTGTGAAATTGGTCGATCGCATCCTTGAATTGCCATAGAGACGCCTCGGGCTCCCACGTTCCTTCTTGTATGGATGCATCTTTCCATTTCACTAAGTATTCCTTGCTTGGCGGCACTCCCCTTCTTCGAACCATTCGTTCGGCTAATATCTCATCTATCGCTTTGTCAAAGGAAGCTGCAATCATGGGTGGTGCGCGAGTTGATACTCCTCGGCTCTCGTCTTCCTCATCCTTGTTGAACGCCTTTAAGTTGCTCACATGGAAGACGGGGTGAATCTTCATCTTTGTCGGGAGCTCGACTCGGTAGGAAGCTTTGCCCACTTTGGCTAGCACTTCGAACGGCCCTTCGTACTTGCGTAGCAAGCCTTTGTGTAGCGGCCGAGTATACTTGAATTGTTGGGGCAAGAGCTTGATAAACACCATGTCGCCAGCTTGGAACTCTACATGTCGCCTCTTCTTATCCGCCCACTTCTTCATCTTCTTAGCCGCTTTTATCAATTGGGCGTGCGCGAAGTCCCTTTGTTGCTGCCAATCCTTCGCGGCCTTGTATGCTCCGGGGCTAGCACCTGCATAAGAAGTGGCTAGAGTACTTGGCGTCAAGGGTTGTTGGCCGGTTGCAAGCTCGAAGGGACTCTTCCCTGTAGACTCCGAACGTTGTAAGTTGTAGGAGAATTGGGCTATGTCAAGCAACTTCGACCAATCTAGCTGATTGGCACTAACATAGTGCCTAATGTATAGTTCCAACAAAGCATTCACCCGCTCGGTTTGCCCATCAGATTGAGGGTGAAAGCTTGTTGAGAAGTTGAGCTCCGTACCCATCAGCTTGAAGAGCTCCGTCCAAAATTTTCCTGTGAAGCGAACGTCTCGATCGCTCACGATGTTTTTCGGAACCCCCCAATACTTCACCACATTTTTGAAGAAGAGCTTGGCCGCCTCTTCCGCCGTACATCCGGGCGTGGCTGCTGCAAATGTTGCATATTTGGTGAACCTGTCCACCACTACCATAATTGTGCCAAACCCATCCGACTTGGGTAAGCATGTGATGAAGTCCATTGAGACACTCTCCCATGGTCTCTCAGGAATAGGTAACGGCTCTAGCAGTCCGCCAGGCTGCTTTTGCACCACTTTATCTTGCTGGCACACAAGACATGTCCGCACATAAGTCTCAATATTGTCGCGGAGTTGTGGCCAGAAGAATTTCTCATGCACAAGGGCTAATGTGCGATGAGTGCCGGGATGACCTGCCCACCGAGAATCATGGCACTCCTTGATGATGTCTCTCCGCAAGTTGTTCCATCACGGCACGTAGACCCTCCTTCCTGTGGTGAATAGTAAGCCATCCTCGATCCAAAACTTCCTTGTTTTGCCGGCTTTGGTGAACTCTACCAAACTTTTTGCCGTTGGATCTTGGCTTAACCCTTCCTTCACACGGTCCATCAATGTGCTGCTAGCTTGCGTGAGATTGGCAAACTCGGCTTTTCGGCTAAGTGCATCCGCGACCACGTTTCCCTTACCCGGCTTGTACTCGAGATCATAGTCGAATTCCGCAAGGAAGTCTTGCCACCTAGCTTGCTTCGGGCTTAACTTCTTTTGTGATTGGAAGTAGCTCGTCGCAACATTGTCCGTCTTGACTATGAACTTCGATCCGAGAAGGTAGTGTCTCCATACTCGCAAGCAATGAACTACCGCTGTCATCTCCTTCTCTTGAACGGTATACCTTCTCTCGGCATCGTTCAGCTTGCGACTCTCGTACGCGATAGGATGTCCCTCTTGCATCAGCACCCCTCCTATCGCGAAGTCTGACGCGTCCGTGTGCACCTCGAACGGAAGGCTTGGGTTGGGAAGTTGCAAGACTGGCTCCTCGACTACCGCTTGCTTTAGCTGCTGGAACGCCTCTTGGCATCGGCTTGTCCACTCCCAAGATCGCCCTTTCTTTAGCAAATCCGTCAGCGGGGCTGCCTTCTTTGAGTATCCTAGGATGAATCTTCGATAGTAGTTGATGAGGCCTAGGAATGATCTCAATTCCGGCACTTTGGTAGGGGCTGACCACTCTTGGATGGCGCGGACTTTGGCATCTTCCATCATGAGCTTTCCGCTACTGATCTTGTGACCTAGGAAGAAGACTTCTCCTTGGGCAAAGGAGCACTTCTCCTTCTTCACGTATAGGTTGTTTTCCTTTAATGCTTGGAAAACAATCCGTAAGTGCTTCTCGTGCTCTTCCAAGGTCTTGCTATAGATCACGATGTCGTCGAGATAGACCACCACAAACTTGTCCAAGTATGGGTGAAATATCGTGTTCATCAAGGTGCAAAAAGTAGCGGGGGCATTAGTTAAACCAAAAGGCATTACAAGGAATTCGTAAGCCCCATACCTCGTGACGCATGCCGTCTTTGGCTCGTCGCCTTCCGCGATCCGCACTTGGTAGTATCCCGACCGCAAGTCTAACTTTGAGAAGTACTTCGCTCCTCCAAGTTGATCGAACAAGTCTGCGATGAGCGGTATGGGATACTTGTTCTTTATGGTCACCTTGTTGAGCGCCCGATAGTCGATGCATAGCCGCATTGCTCCATCCTTCTTCTTCTGGAACAGTACCGGCGCTCCGTATGGTGCTTTTGATGGTTGGATGTAGCCCGCATCCAACAAGTCTTTGAGTTGCTTCTTCAATTCAGCCAACTCTGGTGGAGACATACGGTAGGGTGCTTTCGCGGGAGGCTTAGCACCAGGCTCAAGCTCGATTGCATGATCAATCTCCCGTCTAGGCGGCAACGTCTTAGGAAGCTCCTTTGGCATCACGTCCGCAAACTCGCCGAGGACCTTTGTTATGGCCTTTGGAACTTCCTCCCCTTGGGTCGTTGGTGTTTCTTCCTTCATTGTCGCTATGAAGGTCACTTCCCCCTTCTTAAACCCTTTGGAGAGTTGTAATGCCGAAAGCACCGTGCTCTTCTTCTTTTCCTTGGTTACCGGTATAAGGTGAGCCGATTTATCTCCAAGTATGCACAAGGAGTCGAATGGTGGCATGGGAATGGCCCGTTGAGCGCTCATGAATTCCATGCCTAGCACCATGTCGAAGTCATCCATGGGGATTACCGAGAAGTCGACCGGTCCAGCCCACCGGTCAAGATGCGTTTCCACGCCACGAGCCACACCTTCTAGTGGCCTTGCATCCGAGTTCACTGCCTTCACGGTGCCTCCTCCTTTAGTAAACTTCATACCTAGCCGCAGTGCTTCCTTCTTTGACACGAAGTTATGTGTAGCACCTGTATCCACTAGGGCGCGAGAGGCCTTCCCATTCACTTGGACGTCCACGTACATAAGCGTCTTGTCCGTGCTTGTGGCTTTTTCCGTCTTTGCCCGGACACTGTTTAGCATTCGGAGTGAGCTCACCACGGAGTCTCGTTCCTCCTCCGATCCACTATCCTCCATCAATGCCGTAAGCTTACCCTTCTTTGGGCAATCTCGGACCTTATGGTCTCCTTCACATAAGAAGCAAGAGAAAGATGGTTTACCTTTATCTTTACGCTCCGGAGCTTTGTCCTTCCACGAAAGGTATTTCTTTGGTGCATGTTTGTCCCTATCTTCTCTTGCTTCCCCACTTTTGGCATAATGGCCCCTTGAAGTTCGCCTTTCTTCCGAGCTGGTACTCCTTGAAGCCTTCGATCTTTCTTCGAAACTTGGCCTTTCGACCAAGGCTTCGGCTACGGCAATCGCTTCCGTTAGAGTTTGGACGCGGCGACGATCAAGCTCTTGCTTTACCCATGGCTTTGCTCCACACAAGAAGTTGAAGAGCTTCTCTTCCTCAGATAGGTTGGGTATCTCTAGTAGCAAGTTGGTATACGTCTCGGTATACTCTTTGGTTGTACCCGTTTGACGAAGGTACTTCAACTTTGCTCTAGCCTCGTAAGCCGCGTTCTCCGGATAGAAGTATTTCTTAAGGTCGGCTTTAAAATCTGACCAAGTAGTGATAGTAGCCATACCTTGTTGAATTTCTTGGCTTCGGAGCCTCCACCATGCCAATGCGTTTTCCGTGAGGAACACCTAGGGCTGCACAGGAACCGATCCGAAAAACCGCACCCGTCCGAACCCGACAAAACCGCGGGTTTTATAACCGAACCGACCCGCTACGGGTTGGTATACGGTTTTGAAAATTTAAAACCCGGTCACCACGGGTCGGTTTACGGGTATAGTGTAGCACCCGCCCAAACCCGCCCGTTTAACCCGTTTATTCTGAACCTGTGTTGCTGTACTGTTTTGTCAAGATGTTTTCACACTGACCTGTACTTCAATACCCTTCCCTATTATTTTTATGTCAAAGAGGACTCTCTCAGCTTTCAAACAAGACCAAAATTTCTGAATTCCATTGAGAAATGATTTTTGTACGAATTTTTGATTTCAAACTGCCGAAACTGCATTTTCTGAATACGGGATTCATGTTCTGTTTTTGATGAGTCTTTTTAACATAACTATAAATCTTACTGTATATTCTTACAATTTTATTGTGTTAGCTTATTCTTTCTAGTTTCAATTGAGCCGAAAATCACTCATTTTCATTGTGTAACGAAGCCTACACAAATTTCCAAAGACAGACTATTCCAAACTAAAATTTTCAGAAATCATTTAAAAATCTTACCATTTCAAGTTTTATAATTGCCACATGAACTTCTAAGATAACGATATAGATTCAACTCCATACAAATGATAAGAAAGCAAAGAAAATAAATTAATCCTTGTTTTTGTGGCTAGTGTATATCCCTTGTATAATTGTATTTGTTATTATATTTTGACGATATTTGGTGTTTTTTGCTGTTTCTTAGGAGGCTTAATGGGTGATTCATCAACTCAATCTCTATCTGCCTTTTTTTTCTTTTTTTTTTTTTTTTTTTTTTTTTTTTTGGTTTT
>JAJJMC010031495.1:3812610-3851971 GCA_023531435.1 Papaver californicum
TTTTTTTTTTTTTTTTTTTTTTTTTTTCTGTTTTTAGTGTCTGTTTTTAGTGTTTTTTGCTGCCAGTTTTTTTCTATCTGCCACGGGTTAACCCGCGAAATAAACCGAACCCGCCCGACCCGCCTCGGGTCGAAACCGACCCGACCCGCATGTGGACGGGTTGGTATACGGTTTTGAATATCAAAACCCGCCTCTAGACGGGTTGGTAGTTGGTTTTACCCCAAAACCGACCCGCCCGCCCGTTGTGCAGCCCTAGGAACACCGTGGCTCTCTTTATCTTTCTCCCATCATCCTCCATCTCTAGGTGTTCGAAGTACCTTTCGCAACTCCATATGAAGGTGTCTATCTCTTTCGCGTCTCTCTTACCATTGTATGGTGTCGGTTTGGGAGCATCCTCTCTTGAGAGTTTGCTTGGTCCTTCGTGCATGGCTTGATTTATAGCCGCCCTCTTGCACAGTACCAACTCCCCTTTCACCGTCTCCAACTCTTGCTCGACCGATAGCAGCTTGGCCTTCACTTCCTCCACGCTATCATCTATTGCGTCTTGGATTCGAGCCTCCACGTCCATCCGGATACCATCCACTGCCTTGCTTATGACCTCCTCGAATGTTTCTTTCCACCCTTCAAGAGTCTCTTTTGTTAGGAACTCTTCTTCGGCGCGCATAAGGAAATCGCTCACCCGCTTTTCCATACGCGACATTCTTGTCTCAAGACTTGATGTCATATCCTTGGACTTGCCCCTTTTCTTGGCCTGGTCGACACCCTTATCCATGGTGTTGTTGTTGCTATTGTCGTCAGCCATTCTCGAGTTTGAAGCTTCGCTCTGATACCAACTGTCACGGGCTAAAATCTTTGACTAGACCGTGCGGCACTTGAACTCTTCAAGTAAGCCTAAAAGAACTTGGAAAGGTAAGAGACTTAGAGATTTTAAGTGGTATTGTATTGATTATTGAAGAGAGAGAGTATTACAATGCTTGAATGAGCTACTGGTGGATGAAATGAGCAAATGAGCTCCCCACCTTATATAGATGCTATGGAGGGTTCTAGAATATGGGAATATTCTAGAATATTCTACCACTATCTTAAATGTACAAGGAATATACAAGGGAATATTCTTATCCAAGAATATTCTAGAGCTTCTAGGTTCTTCCTATGGACCTAGACTCTTGTCATGGGTCGGCCCAATATGTGGGAAATGGACGGGCCGTGACACTAGGGTTACCTTTGGGAGTGAAATTTAAGTCCAAGCATATTTGGGACCCTATTATAAAAAGGTTTGATAGAAGACTCACTTCTTGGAAGAAAAGACTTTTATCAAAAGGGGGACGTCTAACACTAATGAAATTTGTTCTCTCAGGTTTGCCAGTATATTACTTTTATCTTCTTAAAGCTCCTAAAAGTTTCATACAAGAACTAGAGAGAAAAATAAGGAATTTCCTTTGGAATAAGGCTGATGGCGCTAATGGCATGCATTGGGTTACAGGGTTGCAACTCATTAAACCTTTTGAATATGGAGGTTTGGGTATAATTTTTTTAGAGATGATGAATATTCCTTACTATCAAAGAATATGCCATGGTTGTGGAGGTTCGCCAAGAAGAAAAACAGTTTATGGGTTCATATTACAGTGGAGAAATTTAACCTCAATAAAGACCGTGCTCTAGCTCAATCTTTGAATATGCCATAGGGTTCAAGTTGTTGGGTGGTGATTTCGAAGTTGACAAGGGTGTGTTATAAGAATTTGGTCTTATCAATTGGTGATGGTGGTAGCTTTTGTTTCTGGCGTGACTATCGGTGTGGCGTGAATTGTCTGGATGCATCTTTTTCCACTTCATTCAAAATTATAGTTGATAAAGGAGGATCGGTCAAGGATTATTACATTAAGGTGGATGAACAATACAGTTGGAATATCTATTTTAAAAATCTTTTGCATTCAAGTGAAATTCAAGACTTATGTAATTTTCTCCAGATAATAGGAAGAGACCTTGTCTTGGATAACCCCTCCTTCAACTTGCTTTACAGTAAAATATTGTTATTTATGGCTACTACGAGATAGAGATCTTATCGAACAAACTTCGTCTTTCCCAAGTGAGTTTGTTTGGTCTTCAATAGTTCCTACAAAAATTTGTTTTTTCGTTTGGAAAACAGTTCTTAATAGGGTGGGAATTAGGGACAATCTTTTGAGGAGAGGTATTGAAACAACTAGTTTGTGTAGTATATGCAATTATACTGATGAATCAATTGATCATCTCTTCATTCACAGTCGGTATACAACTAAAGTTTGGAGCAAAATTATTCCTTTGATTATTGGATGGCAGTGGATAATGTCATCTAATTTTGTTGAGTTAGTGCTTTCTTGGGAGAAGAATTTTTTTAATGGTGACGCTGACGAAATTCTGTTACATGCCACAACTTGGCAGATTTGGCTAGAACGTAACAATAGGATTTTTTCTGATAAAATAAAAACTCCGAGTCAGTTGGTTTGTTGTATAAAGGTTGTAGTTTATTCGCGGTTTAGGGTCTTTTGTCCACAAAGTTCTTATCCATTTTCGGATTGGATCTTCGATTGGGGTAACCTTTTTGCTTAGCAACCCCCCTAGATTGTTGGTTGTTGAAAGTTTTGTTACTCGTTTTGCTAGTCACTCGAGCTTCTTGTATTGTTTGTACAATTAACTTCTTTTTCAATATATCTCCTATTTCAAAAAAAAAAATATTCAACACTTCATCTTGCATTGGGGTATAATACAAGGTTTGCATAATGTTGTAGTCTGGTTTATTAACATGCATAAAGTTTTTTATGAATCGAACTATCATCCCTGATATGTTTACACTGCTTTATTATTTTTATTGTAATGCTGTTTCACACCTAGCTTTCCATATATGCCAGGTAACCACTCCACAATATATTTTTCAATTTATTATATGTTCTCCACTATTTTGTTCACCTAACCATTTGTTTAACCATTTATGGAAGTCTCACATAATTAAAATCGAAGTTTAAGTACAACCATACCTTCTTTGCGAAATTGCATTCGAGGAAAAGATGAGTTGGGTATTCTTCATTTCCATTATAAAGGCTACATTTTGTATTAATGTTTGGTAATATGACAACAATTATCATACATGTTGGAAGGATTGCATGGGATGTTTTCCATATACACATCTTAATGGTTAGTGTTGTTTTTAGTTTCCAAATTTTAATCTAGTCAACATTTTTATTGTTGTTGTTATTTATTGAATGATACAGAGATTTAACTGAAAATATTTAATATCTAATGCGTAGTGTCCTCTACATCTTGAGTTGGAATTTGTATACTCTTATTCTTTTCGACTATTGTATGATCAAAACGGACTCTTAATTTATGTTCATCCCACTCTTTGTTTTTATTAAAAATATCTTTCACTTTTCTCGTGTTTTCTAAGTTGATCTCAGGTTTTTTTAAAGGGGCAACAGTATTAGGGATCTATTGATCATCCCAAATGTCAATTAGTTTTTCATTTCCTATGCTCCAGTTGTAATTTTTCTTAATTTATTACACTCCACTATGGATTCCTTTTCAAATTCAAATCCAACTACCCCTATTTTGTTTTATTTTTTATGTGTAAGATGTCACAATCTGGGAAGTATTTTGCTTTTAGAAATTTTGCCCGGGTTCTCTTGAGTCTGCAACTCATCTTAGTTATTATTGCTAAATTAAAGTTTTCTACATTTTGAATTCCTAGACCTCCCTTTTCTTTTGGTTTGCATACTTTTTTTCCAAGCTTTTAAATAAATCCTTTTCTTTCCATTTTTATTCTTCCATATTTCATCTTTTCCCCAACAGTAATCACGTTGAGTTTTGTTAGTGTGTTAAATATTTTTTTTGGAATTTTAAAATAGTTCATTTGATATACTACCAGGCTTAAAGTTACATTTTTCTTATCATGATAGTTATTCCTCCACAATTTCTTAAGTTTCCTTTCCATCTTTACGTCTACTGCTCATTTTATTTACTAATGGTTCAAAGCTTTTAATCTTTGATGTATTTGTAAATAAAAGGGCCCCTAGATAACTATCATCCAAAGGGATAGCTTGTACTCCCAATATTTGTTTAACATTGTTCATAATATTTGGGTCTGTTTTGGGATGAAGATTACCCCGACTTGTTTAAGTTTATTAATTATCCTGAATAAATACCAAAGACTCTTAATAGAATAACAAGATTATGACATGTTTTTATATCTGCTTTGCAGAAAATAAGACAGTCATTGGTGCATATCTTACAATTTTGATTCCTTTTATTAACTTATTATTTTCAGCATTGATGATAGTTCTTGACAGTGATTCCATGCTTATGAGAAACAGATAGAGGATCTCCTTGTCTTAATCCCCTTGTTGATTTAAAGAAATTAGTGGAATATGAAACATTTAGTAATATATAAAGGGTTGTATTAGAGATACACTGATATATTAAATTACACCATATTATCGGGAAACCCAATTCTCACATGATTTTCATTAGAAAATCTCATCTGACTTTGTCAAATTCTTTAGACATGTCAATTTTTAAGTCCCATAAGTCCATTTTTTGTTCTTGTTTTCCTCATTTTGTGAATTATTTCATGTGTTATTGTTATGTTGTCTTTTATTTTTCTCCCTAATATGGAATATGGTTGAAATGTACTTATCGTTTTTTCTAACAGGCCTTTCATTCTATTTTCCATGAGCTTAGGTATAATTTTATATGTAGTATTACTTAAAGTTATTGGCCTGAATTCGACATCTGTTGTAGGGCTTATTTTTTTTGGTATAAGAGAGATGAAAGATGTGTTAAGTTCTTTAGCTAGGTAACATGTTCTAAAAAATTTGTATTATGGTAACTAAATCGATTCCCATTGTTTCTTAGTTTTGTCTAAAGAAAATAGGTGGGAAACCGTCTGGACCTGGATTTTTTTCAGGTTACATAGAGAATAAAACTTTTTTAATCCTCTTATTAGTTGGTATAAAGAATAATGCAGTGTTGTCATTTTCAGTAATACATTCAGGTATCTGGTATAATATTTTGCTATCTATGTTTGGACTTATGGTAGTTGCAATACTATCGACTTAATGTATCTATTTTACTCCTTCTAAATCTCTGTTTTGCTTTCCCATAAAAGTATTTTGTGTTTCAATCTCCCAGAGTTAAGTTCTGGTCTCTACTCTTGTCTTTCTAGAATTTTTCTTTTATTCAATACCACTTAGTTAATTCATTATTTATAATTGGTAGGTATTTTTCTTTTGTATGATCTAGTTATCTTTTATTAGTTTTATCTAGGTTTTTCTTTAATTTTTTTATATTTGTTCTTATGTTTTCAAAGGTACTTTTATTTCCAATTTCTTAAGCTTCGATTCACATTAGTCAGTTTTCTCAACAGGGTGTACGCTGGCAAGCCTCTCACAATGGTTTCCTAATATCCCTGTATAATCCCAGCATATTGTTTATGTTTCATCCATTATCCAAAGTATTTAAAAGCGTAGCACCATCATTCCAAGTATTGTGGGGTACTCAGGAAGATTGGCATGTGGTATGAAGATAAGGGTCCTAGGTGTTTTATGTTTGATTTTGGAAATTTTATGTTCCATCTATTATTTACAAGGAATCGATCCAGTATTTGTTCTATGAATTTTTCCATAGTATCTTGTTATTCCATGTGAAAGTATAGCCATTGAATTATAAGTCCATAAGTCCACACTTATATATTAATTCATTGATTACTTATTTTTGTTTGAATTTGTATTTTTTTTTTCTTTCTCATGGAGGATTACATTACAGACCCCTATTACTACCCATGGGTTGTTAACTGAATTAGCCATACCTTTAATTATGTTCCAAGAAGTTAGTTTCATATTTGTATATGGGCTACCATAAAAGCATGTCAGTATCCAAGAGTTGTTATTGTTGTTTATCTGGATTTTTATATTAATATGATTATGGTGTGATATATTGTTGTTGTTTATATATGATTTTTCCAAATTAAGCATAGTCCACCTGCAGAGCCTCTTGGTGGAACCAGCCAAAAGTTGTAAATGTTAACTTTCCTCATAATTTTTTTTCATTTCTTTATTTAGCTTCTTTGTTTCAGATATAAATAAAATATCAGGGTTTATTTTTATCTAGTAAGTCTTTTAGATTGTTTGTGGTTTCTACATTTCCTAAACCCTGGCAATTCCATGCTATGATTATTACAAATTTCCAGAAGTAAGATATTGTCGGCTATTCTAGTTTAATCAAAACATGCTGTTTATAGTTTGATTCTTCCTTTTAGCTTTTATCATATCTCTGATCTTTCGATTCTTTGTATGTTTCTTTGTTGATTCTGATTTTTCTTCTTCTTTTGTATTTTTCATATTTTCCTTTCCTTTTTGCCCTTATCTTCTATTTGTTTGTTTTGGTATTGCTTTTGTTCTATTGTCAGAGTGTTACTTTCCTTTGGACTATTCACCTAATTACTTTTATTGATGATTGAGCAGCCATAAAACATATACCAAGGGAGTAGCACAATTTAGGTTTTTGTTGGAACGAGTTTAACATCCTCTTTTTAGTTGGGCCTAGTTTATAGTATGTTTTTGTATCACATCCTTTATTCTCTATTTTTAACCTAACTTCACACACTTTGCCAGAGTGATCTAATTATCTATAAGACTTGCACAAATTTAAAGTAAACAGTTTATACGTGAATTCCAACCAAGTTGATTTGAATAGGTTAGGAAATACCTATGATCAAAATGGAAGTGGGTGGCTAACATTTATTTCCACCAGACATTCCAAAAAAATTTCCCTCTTAACCTCTCCCATATTGTTTGAAATGTTTTATGAACTTACCATCCAGTTGAAAAATATCAGTTAAGTTTGGGATTGTGATATGTCCTTTTACATAATTACATTTTGATATAAGGGAGATGATAGAGCGATCATAGGATTCAGATCTATATACTTTTTACTACGGTCTTGAGCTAACAAAAATATTGACCACTCCGCTTAATTTCTTAAGTGTTGGTCATGAGATGAAGAACTATTCCACAGAAAACAAACAAACAAGAGATCTGATTCCAATTGAAATATTATTAACGATTGAGTTTTAACTGGATCAAAATAACAATATTTAAAATTTGTTTTACTTCTCTTTTTCTCTTTTAGTTCTCCTTGGTGGAGTAACTTATTTTGTCATTATCTATGTCATAATTGAAAAGAGTCTTTACGTAGCCTGAAAAATCCGACTTGTTATCATACGACACGAATTGGTTATTACTTAAGATATATATATGTTCTTCCGTTGTCTATACAACTTAGATTTTATTATTTTGGACGATAATGATTATGTCAGGGTCCGGGATAAAACTAACCTAACCTAGCCACTAATCCTAAACACGACTCTAATTTTGGCTATGCCCGACAATAATTGGCATATCAACAATAATTAGTATTATGTCAACTGTCTGCGACCCTAGATTAGGGAAAAGGGTCTTTGTGTAGCCTAACAAATCCAACCCTTAATTTTTTCATCCCACGGCAGGGATCGACTGATACACGAGATATATTTTTGAGTGTCCGGTCTTCAAAGTTTCTTTACATGACTACGTTTCCATTAATATAGGTATTCCCAAATGCTAATACTAATAATTGTATTTATAGAACAAACAAACCTTAATATAAATTTTACCCTAAGAAGAAAGATTTTGATTTATTAATTTTATCAATTAATATGAGGTAACCATTAAATTTTTTCAAAAAATTCAACTCATATGTTTTCAAACCACCTTCAAATGTTCATGATCTCTTTATCCCTTTCCCCTACTCGGAACCCTAATCTTCTCGTGTAGATTGGATGTCTAATCTAATTAACTAATTCTTCTATTTTGTTTGTTGTAGAGATTAATGTTGGGCAACAAATCAATTTTCTGAGGTATTGTTCTTCTAATTATAAGTTTATATTATTAACTACACAAGTAAACAACAATCAATCCATAATTATAAGTCTTCAATGTTCAAGATAAAAAAGTTAAAAGTAGTACTTCCATAAGTTTCGAAGTTCAACTAAAATCAATAATAGACTACAGACCAACTTCAAGTGAATCATCCCTTTTATCAATCATCTTTAAGGATCAAAGACCTCTAGCATAACACCTAATAACTCTGCAACAAGAAACGAACTTTATGTTAAAATCTTTAAAAACTTTGAATTGATAAGTATAGGAAAAAAACAAAGATTACATTACCTTCCTTAATACTAGAGTTATCATCTGGTACAAAGTCATATAGAAAATCAAGAACAACGGGTTTTTGTAAGTGTTTCGAGGTGAAAAAAAATGTATTATGGAAGTACTTAGATTCGAGAGATCAAAATGTACAACACTCTCCTAAACCAAGAAATAGTTGCTCGAGTATTGGTTCGGTCACAAAAGAGGAAAAAATTTGGTCGAGGGGAGGGAAGAGGAAAAGTTATAGAGATCAATGAGGCTAAGTGTTTGTAGTAAGGTGTGTTTGAACTGTCGTGTGAAGAGAGTTTTTTTTGTGTTAGAACTGAGAGAAAACTTCTATAAAATCAAAGTTAGACTATCTTGTGTAAGTATGAAATCCTTTACTGGATAGATTGAGTAACCTATAGTAATGGTAGTCGAATAGATTGATCTCGTAAATGGTAGCAGTTATAGAAGAGTGAGAGAGTGGGGAATATGGAGAATGTGGTGAAGTCAGGTCCGTAATGTCATGGAGACTTGCAGTTGCACGACCACTACTCTATTTACTCCTTCAATTGCTTGCACGACTTAATTACTTTCCCATCGTGAGTGTATTAATACACCACACTCGTAATAAGCTGCTAGACCAAAACCCTAGCGAATATCCCCATGTGACATGATTGATATCTCGTAGATAAATGGTAGAGTTGAGTATCTCTACTGTGTTAGGTCTATTAAATTATAGATATGTAATTTACTCGGTTAATTAGTTGACCTAGTTAGGCTGATGAATATCAGTCTGATCACATTAGTGAGTCTAGCATGGTTTGTAGAGACTCATTTATTTTAGTAAGTCAAGTAGTATCGTTGAGACAAGTCAATGGTGCTTAAAAATTTGATGTGCCAGTTATTGACAAAAATTCACACACACATATATATAGAATAAAATTCTAATATCAATAAAAGTTATAAAATGTTTAGTCTCGATCGACCTATGTCAAAAATGTTTGAGCAGTAAGGTAGAAAGACTAGAGTAGAAGGACCTAGGTAGACCTTGGTAGAAATACTAAGGTAGAAAAACTTAGGTATAATTACCTAAGTAAAATAGATAGGACCTAGGCAGAAAGACATAAGTAAAATTATCTAGAAAGACTAAGGTAGAACGACATTGGTATAATTACCTAAGTAAAATAGGTAGAAGGACCTAGGCACAAAAACCTAGATAAAATTAACTAGAAATACCAAGGTATAAAGACCTAGGTAGAAAGATGGACCCATAAAATAAAAAAAAAATATCTAAAATAAAATATATTAAAAAAAAAAAGTATGGTATCGACGTTTGCAAGAACCGGTCGTCCTTTTTTTTAATCATTATTTTTTTCCATCCCTTTTCTTATTTGCTCTTTCTCCTTTCCTCATTCTAGTATGGTCTTATGACATTTTTTGTTATGCACAACCGTATTATTTTTTTCGGGCCATCCGGTGTCAACCCATATATCTGTAAAGATAAATATTCATAGTAGATTCATAGAATTCAGAAAAGCTAAAATCAATTTAGTGATTTATTTTAATAAATACTCCATCCATTTCGGCAAAATTGTTACTATCACCTTTTCATTTTAGCCTAAAATATGCCAAAATAAAAAAGTGATAGGAACACTTTTGCTGAAACAGAGGTAGTATATGATAATTTCTAGGAATTCAACTTTGGAACATAGCACTAGAATATTGCAAGTTGCTTTATACTAGTAGGCAGTCTATCTATGGGCTTTATTATTCATTCAAGAACATGGTAAAGGAATGAGGATAACACAATAGCGAGTTCTGAATGTATATTTTATATTATCATATAACCCCTAGGAAGTGTTGTAATAAACATTAGTAGTATTCTGAGGTCTCAATAAAATGATTATTGAATACAGAAATAGGTACTGAGTCATACAACTCAAATATTATATATATTAAATTTTGAAAGTTCACCGAAGTGCGTTTCTCTCTATATATAATATATTAAAGAGGCTACATGATCAGCTTGGAATACGTGTAACTATTAATAGAGTCTATATTCTCAATTCTCTTACGGAATATAATATAGAAATATAGATTTCATATTTTTGACATCGGGCCAATAATATACAAAATTTTAATATTTCTATGTTTCTGCTATTGGGTAGAGGAGATTTTACAATTTTTGCGCCTTTGTCAAAAATCCACCATCAACAACAACCAACTTTGCGTAAAGAGCAATGTCTTAACTTTACTAGCAGATAAAAAGATTCTCCATGGACTAAGCACGCGCTTTCCGATATTAAATGCTGATTCATATGCAACTGAATACATATGAATGGCTAATATATCCTTTGCCATGTATGAGAGTATCTTATACTTGGCACTATTGGCCTGCCACCAAACCAATATGTCAAAATTGTCAACAGGCGGTTCACAATCATCCATCAAATACCTATCCACCTCAGTTTTTCCCTCAACACCATCATTGTTTTTTCTACGATGTTTCTTCCTTGAGTTAAGCACAACCTCACAAGTTTCCTCTTACAACAACTAAAGAGTCATCTATATTAATAAAACTACTTAAAATTGACACCTCATTTGCAATTGAATACAAAGATTTATACTCTTTATAGAGTTTCACTAGATCTTGTTTCATCTTTCTCATAAAACTTTCAACCCTGTCCTCATGTTGCTCATATAAACACTCAAGAATAAACTCCAATCCACCTTGTTTCTCTCCTGGGTTAAGCAATCGAGCAAAACAAGACAAAATGTATCTTTCCATAGTCACCCCAATACTTGTTATGTTTCATAACCATAAGATGAGTCATCCTTCTAATAAAAGAATATCTTCTCATATTTTTTATAAATTCAACAATTATCCATGTATCAAAGTCAATCCTCATAAAAATGAATGTGTTGTAACTTGTATGGAAGAAGAAAACTTAACAGTTGAATCTTAAAATACCTTTAAACACTTTACAAGACCTATGCCATAAGCCCAACCTTCTACATAGAGAGCATGTTGACGAAGATTTTTTTTTTCCTGTCGTCTGCCTTTTGGATTAGTATACACAACTTCCCTATCAAATTCAGAACTAGATGAAGAACTAGAATCAAGATCTTCAAAATTTGAAACCATTATATCAAAACCAGAAGTATCATGTAAAGTAAGAGAAATATCTTCTTCAAAAATATACTTCTTCTTGTAGGTATTACACCTTTCTAATATTTTAAAAGCTTTTTTGTACTTCTCAGCTGCATCTAACATCAAATATGTGCTAGTTCATCTAGTTTTCACATCAATCAAGCATCTCTTGCATTCAACCTTTTCTAAAGCAACACGATGTGTAAATTTAGCTAACCTAGCAGAAGAACAATTAACATACTTAACAACTGACCCGACCATGCTAATGGAATTATTATAGACTCGTACTGCATATTTTATAACAAAACCAAGAACATGAGCATCACACATTACCTAATAAGAATACAAAAGTAGAAAAATTTATAAATTACAACGGTTGAACTTGAATTAGCAATTAAATCATCTACATAAATTAAAGCAATCTTACGTGTAAGAATTCAGATCTAACTTCTGCTTATGTCCAGCCAATCTCACTATTCTTAAAACTATTTCCAAAGTATTAGCACTAACATTATCCAGTGTCACACTAAATACATCTTCAAATCCCCATTCCAACAAACATTTCTCTAACATCTTACCAACTGTCAAACCTATATGCATGACCCTTAACCTGGCAGAACATAATGATTTTCTTTTGCAACTTCCAATTCTGATCAACAGAGTGAACTGTTATACATATATAATTAAAATTATTTGGTGATATTCATGTATCAGTTGTGCGAGATACTCTCTGTTTGCATGCCTTAAAATACTCTAACAAACTCCTTTTCTCTTCTATATATATTTCTCAAAGATCTTTATGTATAGTCATACAACCTTGGACCTTGAATCTAGGCTCCATTCGTTGACAAAATGTTCCAAAACCTTCTTCTTCTACCATTCGAAATGGAAACTCATCCTTAATTATGAACTCCATTAACATCTTTCTACACTTCAAATAACTATAACATAAAAAAAAAAAAATTATCATCCTCACCTGGTCTTGGGCGTGGAAAAAAATCGACTATTCTGTTTCTCCATCTTATTATTAGGATTGTTAGGGCATCTTTCCAAATGACCCTTCAAGCTAGATGTCTCATTTCTGCCGGAATGAGCAGCAAATGGTTTATGATAATGATTACATTCATCTTTTTCAGCATCTAGCCTTGTAAAATCATTTCATACATCAGATGTGATTCTGCTGGACTTTTTTTTATCTGCAACTTGATATGTAAGTGTAGCTTGAGTTTAAGATGTAGGAGTACCTTCAACGGCAAGAGTCCCAATAGGTTCGTTAGATGAACCAATTTCAGTTTGAGGTGTAGGTGTAGCTTGACTTACTTCATCCATAATCAGCTGGGACTCGTAATATAAGAAAAACATATATATATATATATAAGCATATATATATATATATCAACATAAAAATGGTGTAGAATACAAAAAATAAAAAATCAAGTCATGATATATAAACACAAAATATTATGCTTTTCATTGGAGAATTTTTAAAGTGATATAGGGGCACAATATTAGAGCAACATGAGGCTTTCATGATATCTACAAAATGGCTTTGCATCAAAATAATCCTCCTAGAGATATACACACCAAAGAGCAGTGGCTTTCACTTTTGACTCAAGTGGTGGTGTCAGTGTCACGCATGTGTTATTCACCTGTGAATGCAACGAAATATTATTATTGTTCCCACACAATAATTTAGTGAGAATACAAGACAAACAAAACCTGGGTTGTTGCTTTTCCAGGTTACATTGTAAGTTAAATATGAAAAAAAAATACACAAATGCAACATTATGAAAAGAGTACAAAATAAGGATGGTAAAAAGTTTGAACAAGGAAAAAGATATGATGCAAAAAAATGCAATGAAAATGAAAGAAAAGTAAAAGAATAAGGATATGAAAAAGGGTACAAGTAAGGATAGAAAAAGCCTTGGAACAATCTAATGCGTAGAAAACAAGTCTCGCAATGTTTTCATACGGAAAATGCCTAACATTAAGGGAGATTTGAGTAGCAAAACAAACACAGTTCAGACTCATGTGAACATTCAGATTCACAATAAAAATTCATTTCCAAATAAAAACAAACAAATTGAAGCTTAATAAGTTACAATTCTCCTCCATATGTTATATCCATTCACATCCAACATATGCCAAGAATTTTTATATGTATTCATTCATTTTATCCAAGCTACTTGGAGTCTTAGTTTTAGCGGGCCATACCACAACTTGCACATAGTCATAACTTATAACAATGTTAATATTTTAGGGAAAGAATCCAATAATACGGTTAAAATGATATTATCTTAACATTTTGACGTCATTTTTTTTATAAAATCCAAACAGAAATAAATTTAAAGCTAATTTTATGATGACATGTTCTTATTATAAAGCTCTACATTTCCATCAAAAATGAACATATTCCGAGATCGAAGCCTCACCATCCGCAAAGTTTAATTTCAACTGTTAATCTTTAATGGTTGATTTTTAAAGTGGTAGATGGTGGTGTTATACATCTTGGAATGGACTCATTTTTGATATGAATGTAGAGCTTTATAACAAGAACATGTCACCAAAAAAATAGCTTCAAATTCATTTTCGTTTGGATTTTATAAGAAAAATAGCGCAAAAATATCAAGATAATATCACTCAACCATGTCTTTGGATCCTTCCCAAATTATTGCATTTCAAAATCAGTTCAAAATTGAAAAATTTGTTCAAGATGGATAAAGAACAAAGATTAAAGAGGGAATGAATCAGAGTGATTAACTATGTATTCTTCAACCAAATACAAATTCCACTGTAGTACTGCATAGCAATTGCTTTTTTTATGCCATCATTTCTACAAATTAAAGATCATTTTAGCAAAAAAATCATGGACATAAATCTCAAATTAGGTAAAAGAATTTCAAATTAAACCTTCTGAGCATCATAATGACTAAAAACTAAGTAAACTCATCATCAATTGATACAAAATCAATTAATTATACAAACAAAAATTTCAAATTAGAGCAAAAAATTCCAACCAATACCTCAATTGAAAAAGAATTGAAAAAGAAGGTGGCTATGAGTCTGAAGTGAAGAAGAATAAGGTGGTGATGATTGTTGTAGAAGCGTGCTGTAGTCACTGCAGTTGTTGTTGCTCGAGCTCGGGTGAAGTAGAAGCGAAGAACTGAAGACGATATAAGTAAAGTTGCTCAAAGAAGAACGGAGAAGAATAAATAAAGAGTTGTTTTAAAATTAAGGGTATAGATGGAGAGCTAGGATTCAATCAATATTATCTAATTAATGATTCATAATGAAAGTCGGTTTATTCGGTCAGTATCGGTTGGCCTAACCACCAAACTCGTCAACCGAGCCGAAATCAACGTTTGTCTATATAAGAACCGCACGTCGAACTGGAATCAACAGTCGGTTTGGAAAAACTGGCGGCTCGACCAGTTTTAACCGGTTCAGTCCGATTGTTGTGTAGCTTTAGGGTTTGAAGAAAGAAAAGAAAGATAAGTGATGTTTGTGATTCATATTTGTTAGAATAATTTCCACTTAAATAAGGAGGATCCTCCCTTAAATAAGACTTATTACTTTCCTGCAAAATAAAATAAAATACAAAAAAAATTCTTGGACTGTCAATTTAGGCTTAGTTTGGTATTGTTGTGAGTTTTATAAAAACGTTTTTCTGTTGTGCGCTGTTATGCTATTGTATGTAAAAAAAATAATTGAACGTTTGGTAAAATATAATTAAAAGTTAAGGCTGATTAAAAAAGTGATCAAATTGTGTTTGGTAAATATCAGGTTCAACTATTGTTGTTGTAGCAAATGACAAAACAGACATATCTCTGAAAATAGTTTTCTTCAAGTTTATTGGATTTAAAAATAATTAATTTTTTAACTTTTAAATATTTATATAATATTAAATTTACTGATAAATATTATTATTTTTATAGTTAAAAAATATTATTTTTATTAATTACTTATTATAGATATAATTTGCTAACAAAAAATCAAACTAAAATTTATATAATCATTTAATATTTACTCTTATTTTTATTATT
Source organism: Papaver californicum (assembly GCA_023531435.1). Classification (NCBI taxonomy): domain Eukaryota; kingdom Viridiplantae; phylum Streptophyta; class Magnoliopsida; order Ranunculales; family Papaveraceae; genus Papaver; species Papaver californicum. The sequence goes on from JAJJMC010031495.1 coordinate 3,828,009, forward strand.
GAAAAATTAAATTATTTATTGGGTATATAAAATATAGTTTGAAAATGAAAAATAATGATATTTAAAAAATAAAATATATAGAGTAGAAAATTAACGGTATATAGATCTAAGGATAAATTTTGTCATTTATAAAATAAAATTGGGATAGAAAGAAAAATTATGTGAGATCATAATTTCTGCTTTTAAAACTTTTAAAAGTTCATCCTCCCCGATTTTTAAAAGTTAAAAAATTTTAGAAGTACTTTATATAAAAAATATTTTATAAAAAATTTATCAAACACCAGTATAAATAAATATTATTATATTTTTATTTTGAAAATAATTTTTAAAAAATAAAAGCCATACTAAACCCATCTTAGACTACCTAAAAGCCGCTTAGACACAAAAACGCCTAATAACCGGCCTCCTATTTTTTCTCTGGGATAGAGCCCACTCAAATGTATGTATATGCGGTTTTTAAGTGGTTAAAAGATGGTCTGTCAAAGAACAATTGAATAAAATAAGACATATTACTTGAGGCGTAAGATGTCTTCAATTTAGAAATACACACGGTTTCTGTAATTAGAAAATTGACAAATTAGAGTTCATATGCAAGTAGGATATGTGGACTCTACGCTGTCAAGAACTTAGCAGTATATATTGACAGTGCAAGAATAAATCCGTGTTCGTTTTATTAGCAACATACAAGCAGGGTTTATTTGGTTCTGCTCTTTTTCATTCTTTTTGTATTTTGGAATCTTTTTGCGAGAGCTCGAATATTTTATAGAATGGCTCTTGGATATCGATTGTCTTCCGATTTGAACAGTGATACTTTACAAATAGCTGAGGCAGCAAGTTAATTTATATCCAGAGGTTGTCCTTTCTTTTCACTTTGATCGAATCAGGTTATTTATTAGATATGTGTGTTGGTGATTAGTGAAAAGTTGTAAATGTGCATTATGCAATGTGTCCTATAGAGTTGATGACTTTCATAACAGTCGAGTATAAATACTGATAAGGTAATCAATAATAGCTAAGAAGTGTAAATGAGTATTTCCAGTAATAAAGAGATGGATCTAGACTTCTTCAAAATGTCATCATTATTGAACTGTTGTGGTATATCAATCGATTGTGCCACTGGAGCAGAATGTGTTGAATGGACATAACGACACGAACTTAGCAACGCCAGGAGGATACCATACGTGGTTGTTATCGCAAATTGCATCAAGCGCTAGCAGTTCAAGACATCGCGTTCACTGTCTCTAGCAAGTAGTTTCGGTAACTTCTTACTAAGTAAAGGTTCAAGACCTGATGGACACCTTTGCCTATATGGTATTTTCCGCATTATGATTTTTTCGTTTTTATCGAGATTTCATTCATGTGGGGGATTGTTGGAGAAAATGAGTTTTAAACTAAATGGTTTTTATCTTAGATGCTCACTCATTTCCTTGAGTGAATGAAACTCTTTAGTTTAGTCCCACATTGGGTAATCTAGAGAACGATGTCCACTATATAACTATTCTCATATGGATAGTATGTAAAACTAGAGGGTGGAATGGGGTGAGCAAACAATACATGGGCTAACTTATGCATTGGTCCTACGAATGTGAAAGACATCAACCATGATCTATTATTTTTACCAAAATATTTTTACAAGAAATCTGAAACCCTAAAGGATTCTTTTTATGTTTATCTTGGGAAAACTTGATTTACAAGAAAATCCGAAACCCTAAAGGTTTCTTTTCTCCTATAAATAAAAAATATTTTTTCAGAGTTGAAATCCATCCCAGAAGCGGCTACTATCATGTCTTCTTTTCACCATCTTCTCGCTTTGTTTTGCGTTTTTTGAGTGTTTATTTCCCTTCCTTCCCTGTTGCTAAGTTCAAGAGTGGGTAGTTTGTATTGTGCTAATACAAGCTATATCGGGCAGTCTTATCCTGGACACATCTTCGCACGTTGGGGTTTAGCATTGCTCTTCTCGAGTAAACCCGCGAACTAATGTGTTAAGGAAAACTTGTTGAATCTGTGATTCTTCCCTCGTAGTTGTCCGTGGTAGAGTTGTTTTTAATTTAGTTCTTTATATATATATTATTCTGATACATCTAACGCTGTTGTTCATTGTTGCAAGATTCCAACAATCTTAACACATTACTTTTTATCTCGTAACAATGGAAAGAACGATGTTAAAAAACCACAGAAGTTCAACGAAAAGGATTCCAAGAGATGGCAATCCAAGATGCTGTTTTTCCTGAGTTTTCATGATTTAGACACAGTACTGGTTCCTTTTGATGATTTGATGAATACTGAATATATTACTGAAGATGATAAAACGTTTTACAAGAGGAAGAATTATCTGGATAAAAATCATATTATGAACTGTTTGGAAGATGCGATGTATGATTTTTATAATGCTAAAGAAAACTTCAGTGCTTATGATTTTTGGACTGCGTTAGAAGCAAAGTACCAGGCAGAGACTGCTGGTAGCAAGAAATTTCTGGTAGCGAAGTTTATGGATTTCACGATGACGAATGATAAGCCTGTTGTTGACCAATTCCTTGAACTTCAAAAAATCATCAACGAGATTCTTGCTGAAGGTATGGTCATTGATGAGACTTTTTAAGTATCTGCGGTAATTGAGAAGTTACCATCTTCTTGGTCAGAGTACAAAAGAAAATTGAGGCATGAAACTGGTGAAATCAACATGGTTGAACTGGGAAAGAAGATTCAAGTTGAAGAAATGTTATGCGCCAAAGATAAGAATGTTTCGTCGGCAAGAGATATGACAAATAAGGCTCATATGACTGAACACAAATCTGGAAAAGGTGATAACAACAAACGCAACCCTAAGCATGGTCCTCACAAAGGTATGTTTCGTAAACCTGAATCTGGCATTACTAAGATTAAGGGTGCTTGCTATGTCTGTAGAAATCGTGGTCATATGGCAATTCACTGTAGACAATGTAAGGACCTTAATAAGAAAAATAATATTAACTTGGTTGCTGAGAATAAGAACGAGTTTTCTGTTATGGTGTCTGAAGTTAATCTGGTGACAAATGTGAGGGACTGGTGGGTAGACTCTGGAGCTACCAAGCATGTATGTGGAAGCCGAGACTTGTTCACCTCCTATCATATAAGGTAGGGGAAGGCGAGAGACTCTATATGGGTAACTCATCTGCAATAGAGGTTGCAGGAAAGGGAAAGGTCGGGCTGAAACTTACATCTGGCAACACTCTCACATTGAATGAAGTTCTTCATGTTCCAGACATCTGCAAGAATCTTGTTTCCTATTCTGTTTTAGATGATAAGGGTTTTAAAGTTGTAATTGAGTCTGGAAAAATTGTATTAACTAAGGGCAAAGAGTTTTTGGGTAAGATTATAAGACTGAGAGTCTATATAAGCTTAATGTAAAATCTGATGAATAAATATGAATGATTCTTCTGCTTATATGTGTGTGTCATTGAATGTTTGGCATGGTAGACTTGGTCATGTAAACTACAAATCAATGCATAAATTGGCTTGCGTAGGCTGCATACCTAAATTCACTATTGAAAAGGATCATAAGTGTGAGATTTGCGTAGAATCTAAGCATGCTAAGAAATCATTCAGTAAGAATGTCCATAGAAATTCTAAACCCTTAGAGTTAATCCATTCTGACCTAGTCGATATGAAGTCAGTTCAAACTAGAGGTGGTAAGAAATGATTTATCACTTTTATAGATGACTGTACAAGGTACTGTCATGTTTATTTGCTTAAAAGGAAGGACGATGCCTTAGAAGCCTTTAAGATATATAAAATCAAAGTTGAAAACCAATTGAATGCTACTATTAAAACTGTTAGGTCTGACCGTGGTGGCGAGTATACAATTCCTGTAGGAGATTTCTGCGAAGAACATGGCATAATACATGAGAGAACATCCCCTTATTCACCTCGATCCAATGGTGTAGATGAACGTAAGAACCGTACCCTTAAGGATATGATGAATGCCATGTTGATTAGTTTATGATTACCTGCAAACTTGTGGGGGGGGGGGGATCCTCTCAGCTTGTTATTTCCTGAATAGAGTACCCTTTAAATGATCAAATAAAACTCCATATGAGTTATGAAAAGGTAGACAACCATCTTATGCTTACTTCAAAGTGTGGGGGTATTTGGCAAAGGTGGCCATACCTCCTCCTAAGAGAACTAAGATAGGACCCAAAACTGTTGATTGTGTCTTCATACGGAATCCTGAGCATACTAGTGCTTATAGGTTTATGGTTATGAATTCTGAAATTTCTGACATTGGTTGCATACTATTATGGAGTCTAGGTATGCAGATTTCTTTGAGAATGTTTTTCCTTTGAAACTTGGTTCTTGAAAAAGATATTTAGATGAACCTCTAGATATGCCTTCAACCAGTCAGTCATTACCTTTAGAGATAGATGCACCAAAATTTGAACCTAGAAGAGGTAAAAGGATTAGAAATGAGAAAACCTATCCTGGTTGCATTACATACCTAGACGAATCTGATCCACATACTTATAGAGAAGCCATGACTCCTTATGAAGCTCCATGGTGGAAAGAAGCCTACATTAGTGAAATGGATTCCATCCAACAAAACGGTACTTGGGAGATTGTAGATTTACCTCCAGGGTGTAAGGCCATAGGTTGTAAATGGATCTTCAAGAGAAAACGTAATATAAATGGAACTGTTGATAAATACAAGGCTAGGTTGGTAGCTAAAGGCTACAAACAGAAAAAAGGTATATATTTCTTTATACTTATTCACCTGTGACTAGAATTACTTCCATTAGGATGTTAATTGCTATAGCCTTTGTCCATAACCTAGAGATACATCAAATGTGTGTAAAGACAACGTTTTTAAATAGTGAATTAGATGAGGAAGTTTACACGGAACAACCCGAGGGTTTTGCACTGAAAGGTTGTGAAAATAAAGTGTGTAAACTGATTAAATATTTGTATGGTTTGAAACAAGCACCTAAACAATGGCATGAAAAATTTGATCATGTGATGATTTCTAGTGGTTTTAGGATTAATGAATCTGACAAGTGTGTTTACACTAAACTTGTTAAGGATGCCTGTGTAATTGTATGCTTGTATGTTGATGATATGCTAATACTAGGTACAAACATGGATGTTATTAATTCCACTAAGAAATTGTTGAATGAGAACTTTTACATGAACGACTTAGGCCCTGCTGATGTAATCTTAGGGATGAAGATTAAAAGGAATTTTAATGGCTATATTTTGAGTCAATCTGATTATGTTGAAACTATATTTAAGAGATATAATCAGTTTAAGTGTAAACCTGCTTGTACTCCGTATGATTCCTCTTGTAATATCAAAAAGAATAAGGGTGAGGGAGTTAACCAACTTGAATACTCAAGAGTCATAGGAAGTCTGATGTATTTGATGAACTGTACGAGACCAGACATTGCTTAAGCAGTGAGTAGGTTAAGTAGTTATACTTGTAATCAAGGGTAGATGCATTGGGATGCACTTATTAGAGTGCTGAGGTACTTAAAGTACACAATGTCCTTATGTTTGAGTTATGAAGGATACCCTGCCGTCCTTGAAGGATTTTACGATGAAAACTGGATAGCAGACTCAGAGGAGTCTAAGTCTACAAGTGGTTATGTATTCACTCTAGCAGGAGCATCTGTTTCTTGGAAATCTTCCAAACAGACATGTATAGCTCGTTCCACTATGGAATCAGAGTTTATTGCGTTAGATAAAGCAGGAGAGAAAGCCGAATGACTAAGATGCTTTTTAGAAGACGTTTCTCTTTGGAATAGGCCTGTGCCAGCTATATCTATACACTGTGACAGTACGTCTGCGATAGCTAGATCTAAGAACAGTGTTTATAACGGGAAGTCTATACATATTCATAGGAGACATAATTCTTTGAAACAACTTATCTCTACTGGCGTTATTACCGTTGACCATGTAAGGTCTAAGGAGAATATCGCAGGTCCTTTGACGAAAGGATTGTCTAAAGAGATAGTTAGTGCTGCATCGAGGGGGATGGGACTTAAGCTCATAAAATAAAATTACCATGAAGGATACTGAACCTTACTGACTGGAGATCCCAAGAAGAAGGTTCAATGAGGTAACTAATTTGTGGTGATTAAAGGTATGCACTATCAAAAGAATTACATTCTTTGTCCCTCCCTATGGTGAATTGTTGTGATAGTGTGACTGCATGTGAAGGATGACTTTTAATAAGTCTTAATGAGTTCTATAGTTTAAGTTTTAGATTGAAGTGGGGTGTAGCAGTAACATTCTTGATAGAACTCACCTATCTGAATGAGGAAGTAGGCCGCTTCCTACAAGAATTTGAGCGAATTCATTAGAGCATTCTGAGAAACGGGATATGTCCAGGGCCAAAATGGACACAACGGCACGAACTTAGCAACACCAGGAGGATACCATGTGTGGCTGTTATCGTAAATTACATCAAACGCTAGCAGTTCAAGACATCGCGTTCACTGTCTTTAGCAAGTAGTTTCGGTAACTTCTCACTAAGTAAAGGTTCAAGACCTGATGGACACCTTTGCCTATATGGTATTTTCCGCATTCTGATTTTTTGGTTTTTACCGAGATTTCATTCATGTGGGGGATTGTTGGAGAAAATGAGTTTTAAACTAAATTGTTTTTGTCTTGGATGCTCACTCATTTCCTTGAGTGAATGAAACTCTTTAGTTTAGTCCCACATTGGATAATCTAGAGAAGGATGTCCATTATATAACTATTCTCATATGGATAGTATATAAAACTAGAGGGTGGAATGTGGTGAGCAAACAATACATGGAATAACTTATGTATTGGGCCTACGAATGTGAAAGACATCAACCATGATCTATTATTTTTACCAAAATATTTTTACAAGAAATCCGAAACCCTAAAGGATTCTTTTTATGTTTATCTTGGGAAAACTTGATTTACAAGAAATCCGAAACCCTAAAGGTTTCTTTTCTCCTATAAATAAAAAATGTTTTCAGAGTTGAAATGCATCCCAGAAGCGGCTATTATCCTGTCTTCTTTTCACCATCTTCTCGCTTTGTTCTGCGTTTTTGAGTGTTTATTTCCCTTCCTTCCCTGTTGCTAAGTTCAAGAGTGGGTAGTTTGTATTGTGCTAATACAAGCTATATCGGACAGTCTTATCCTGGACACATCTTCGCACGTTGGGGTTTAGCATTGCTCTTCTCGAGTATACCCGCGAACTAATGCGTTAAGAACAACTTGTTGAACCTGTGATTTTTGCCCTCGTAGTGTTCCGTGGTAGAGTTGTTTTCAATTCAGATCTTTATATATATTATTCTGATACATCTAACGCTGCTGTTCATTGTTGCAAGATTCCAACAGAATAAACCGTCACAAAAAAATTAAGTAAGTTGGTGAAGGAACGTATGGAAGCGTTTGTCAAGCGTTAGATACACAAAGTGGTGAAATTGTTGCGATAAAGGGGATGAAGAAAAAGTATTATTCATTCGAAGAATGTCTTAATATTCCAGAAGTGAAGTCATTAAGAAAGATGACGAAGCACAAAAATATTGTGCAACTCAAAGGGATCTTTACAGAAAATAACATCTTATACTGCATATTCGAATATTTGGAGTGTGACTTGTACCAACTTATGGAGAAGAGGGTAAATCCTTTCTCGGAGGATCAAATAAGAGATTGGTTTTTTCAAGTTTTTCAAGTTCTCGCCTATATGCACCAGTGTGCAGGATACTTTCATCGGGATCTTAAACCAGAGAATTTATTGGTAACAAAAGATGAGCGTACAATAAAGGTGGCTGATTTTGGTCAAGCACGAGAAATATGTTCCCAGCCACCTTATATAGATTATGTCTCGACACGTTGGTATCGAGCACCTGAAGTTTTATTAAAATCATCCTCGTACAGCGCTGCAGTGGATATGTGGGCAATGGGTGCAATCCTGGCTGAATTGTTTATGCTCTCTCCTCTTTTTCCTGGTACAACTGAAGCAGATGAGCTTTACAAAATTTGCAGTGTGATTGGAAGTCCGAATGAAGAATCATGGGCAGAGGGATTACAATTAGCTAAATCGATCAATTTTCAGTTTCCACAACTTCAAGGTGTTCGTGATCTTTCTGTTTTGAAACCATTCGCTAGTGATGCTACTATAGGTCTCATAACTTTACTTTGTTCGTGGGATCCAAACAAGAGACCAACAGCACATGGGGCTCTTCAACATCCTTTCTTTCGGCCCTGCTATTATATTCCTCCGTCTCTTCGTTCAAGAACTATAGTGACAACTGCTAAATCACTACCTTTACCTGTTAGAACGACTACGGAAATTACACCGCTGTCGGAGCAGCTGATGACTGGCAGTAGAAAATATTCAAGAGACAAACAATCACAATCCAAAATGTATAGACAGGCACCGAGGAGCGATCCAATTATGCCCTCGAATGGAAAGAATCGAGAAGGATTCGTAGATATTAGGGAGAAGTCAGCAGAGTTGCTCGTTATTAGCATCAGGAAGGTGATTGTTCCTCCAAGGCAGAAGCAAGCAACATTCACAGCAGCACCACCACCATATATGAAGACTGGAGGGTGGCATGGCAGCACCATTTATAATGGTCACCTTGGGCGCCTGCTTCATGGGAATTCCTCCGTCACTGGAGGGTTGGGAGATGAAATTTACAGATAATAGAAACCAGAACGACTCGCTTAGCCTGTTATATCTTTTTCCCTTCTTTTGGTTTCTTTTGGTACTTCATAATTCGTGTTGATGAAACGTTATTAATTCATCAGAAGTTCTGTAAATTTAGTGAATTTTTTTTGTTAGTCAACAATGTGATATCATTTTATAAAAGAATGAAGATGTACAATAAGTCAAGAGACAAGTGCATATCACCCAGACCATCCAACATAGGATAGCCTATAATGTTTGGATATCTTGCCCAACTATGCCTTGCAATTTCTTCCCATTTGAAGACTAAATCTTTGAATCCTTTTTCGTGACGAAAAAGGTTAAATTCATATATAAAAATAAAATAAAAGGTTTACAGGTCGTTACATAAAAAAATAAAATCTATAAAGTACAATTATGACATTACAACATTTCAATGAAAAGGATGTTGCTAATCGGGGTGCCACTAAATAGGTCAGAATCTGAAGCCCATAAAATCAAAGAAGATTTCACCTCCGAAATTATGTCATCAACCGTCTTCTGCTTTCCTTCGAAAGTTCTTGCATTTCTTTCTTTCCAAATACTCCAAATGATGGCATAAGGAGTCCAATCCCAAATCTTTTTATTTCTGCCTGGGAGTACGTTTAGTTCCCATGCTTCAAAGTTTTGAATAAGATTTTCATTCATACACCAAGAAATTTTAAATGCCTTAATGAAGTAGAACCACACTTGTCTTGTAAAACCACAGTGGATCAATAGATGATCACTGTCCTCCGTATCCTTTCCGCAAAGCTTACAAGTCACATCAGAAACTGTTATATTCCTATGCTGTAAATTTGATAAAGTGGGTAATGAGTTATGGAACACCGACCATAGTAGAGTAGAGGTTTTTGGGGGAATGTTTTTATGCCATAAGAAAATTGAGAACGGAACAGAATATGTTTCATTATTAATAAGAGACTCGTAACACTTCTTGATAGGGAACTTACCCGAAGAGTCATCGAAGTATTTTACTGCGTCCTCCTCCTCAGTGAATGTTGGTGGTGTACCTATCTTCCTCATTAGATAAATATAGTCGTCTCTAGTTCCCGCCGATGCAATTGATCCAATACTGAGTTCCCAGTTGCCTTGTCCATCGACACATTCCATAATGCTTCTCCATTTTGAACCTGCTTTTTTTGTAGATAGAAGGAAATAAGTCTTTTAAAGCTCCCTCACCTAACCAATTGTCATGCCAGAAGTATAAGCTTTTCCCATTCCCCATTGAGATAGTCATATTATTCTTTAACCAATTCTTTGCTTTGAGAATTCCGTTCCAAAGACCCCTTCCTTGTGAAATATTCATATCCAATGGAACAAGATCGTCTTCCTTGCTGCTTGTTCTTTGTTGCACAATTCTTCTCCATAACTTTCCTTTTTCCTTCGAGTATCTCCATATCCATTTGGATAAAAGTGTTCTGTTGGCAGTCAATAACTGTTTAATATCCAAGCCTCCATTTTCCTTTGGTTTGCACATCTTCTCCCAAGCAATCAACACATTTTTAGTTTATTGCCTTTTGTTTCCCAATAGAATCTTCTCATAATGTTAACCATTTTTTTCTCCACTTTAGAGGGCAGGGTTAGGAGCGACGTATAGCTAAATCTTTTGAATCTGGCAGAGCTTAAAGGTTGTAGCCCAATACAACAGATTTGATTTTGCATCTAATATCATGTTTTATACTGTGCTCTCCTTGTTATTGACGGTCAAAAGGAATAAATTTCGTATGCCAATAGTATTTTGATTTCTGATGAAAATAAATTCCAGGATACTTAAACCTGCCACAAAGCAAATATCTCCTTGCAACAATAAAATCTTATTTTCACAGCTGATTTAACAATCATTCACACTTTTATTCAACAAAATACATATAGTACACATAGTACTATTTAAACATCAACACAAGAATAACCAAAATTACCTCTCCACCAAAAACACAACTAGAAGACTTGTTAGTATTCTTCAAGTACAGGCAAATCCTCTTCATCTGGAGTAGCCATAACCCATTCTCCATCTTCATCAAGTACCATTCTTTTGTGTTTCTCAACCCACCATTTTCCAGGAACCAAAGTCTCATCCTTCAAAAAGGCACAGTACTTATTAACTAAAGCAATACTTCTCTTCACTTTCAATTCAAACTCTCCGTCTTTCCCATTCCAACCTGCAACTATATGTAGTATAGCTTGTAAATTATGCCAATCACTTGGATTTTTAGAGTCCTTCAAACTTTTCGACCTTCTAGTATCAATCTCAAGTTCTACCCCTGTATGAACATACCCCAAGTACCTACTAGGATAATGAGTTATAAGATCAAGTTGGTTCTTTATGTGCAAGATTCGTAGGTTAGAAAACGTCCCCAGTCTCTTGTTAAAAGCTTTATTACCAACTTGTGGGGAACCGAATACAATAGCCGTGACGGGTATATCAGATAACCCATTTTCCACTAAATCGAACGCACTTAAAATCGCTAAACTTGCGCCTAGGCTATGTCCTGTAAGTACTACACTTACGCCTTCATCTTTGTACTTGGTTACTAGTGCGTTTATCTTGGTAAGAATTTGGGATCTTGCGCTTAACTTTGTGAATTGAGACTTTGGGTTAGAAGAGTTGTAAATTGCAAGCCAACCCTTCATAACGTTTGGATTATCTTCATCGTCGTCCTCACTGTCATCATCATTGTTCTCCTTTTTTCCGAAGAAGGAGTTATACCAGTGGTGCTTTTGACCGTGAGTAGAAGCTTCGGTGTCCGCTGGCTTCAATAGCGGCTTAAGCGATGTGAGTTTTGCCACAAGAACATTCACCCACTCAAGTTTTCTTATGGTTCCACGCCAGGCTACATATATTTCCCGTCTTCCTAATCTTTCACTAGCCTCATCCGAGCTGACTGCAATGTAACCAATCCAATTCGATTCACGGCTCCAAGCTTCCTCCGAAAACGAAAAACTCAAAAAAGCTTTGGGGACTTCGATTTTTGATGTTGCGTAGAGAAATGAAACCACAATGTATTCGTCTTCTGCTGATTTATTACCAACTTTTCTGAAAAAAGCTTTTTTACCAAAACGACTACTACCGCAGTATTTTGAGTTCTGATCGCTGTCAAATGAATCGTACGTCCCTTGACAAAAATCGCCGCACCGGAGTATAAGTTTCCGTAGGTTTAAATCTAGAGGCTCGAGTAAACCTTCCCATTGATTGCATCCTAGTAATTCTTCCCATTCTGTTTTCGATACCTCCATATTATCTATGATCACTAATTTATGTTTTGTAATCAGAATTTTTCTCAAGAGATTCAATTGCAGATAACGTACAGGGACAAATGATACCTACAACCATTTATTTTTTTGATAAATGATGTCTACAGCCCTACTAACGTGTATTGGGTTGGTCAAACTTGTTTTTTATTCATATCAGAACGTGTTATCTTCGAGAAAATTATTTTGAAATATTCGCTGAGAGAAGTTTCCTTTCTGTCGACTGGTCACTTTCTGATTGTCGATCGTAGGGCTGTAGAACGGATCGGTCGGGTTGGGTTTGACATACTTCGTGGATGACGAATTAAAGCTCAAAATTATGAGAGATTTGTTGAATAGTCTAAGGACCCATGACCCATTTAATCTAGGATCCAACCGGATAATAGTTTTAACCTATAGTTAAAGATCCTTTTAACTACGGAAGATTATTTTCCTGCCCTTCAACTCTTACGTATGAACCAAGTAGAGAACGTACACGTCTTCAATCCATCTGTTACATCTCTTTCAGTTTCAAAAACTACCTGAAATTGAAAAATTAGGGATTTCAAAAATCAAAATTGCTCTATATAAACTGAAATAAAAAAAATCAGAAACTAAAGAAATCAAAACTCAGCGCAAACAAAAAAAAAATCATCAAAGAAGAAAAGTAAATATGAACTGATCCATACCTAAATCATCTAAAATGGTTACCGAAAGGAAAATCGATAGAACAATCAAAGAAACAGTAATTGAAGAACAAGATACTCCTCAATCTCCACCAACAAAATCAAAAAGGAAGAAGAAATCAGATGTTGTTGATTCTCCAGCACCATCGAAGAAAAAGAAGAAGAAAGCTTCTCCTGTAGATTCTCCACCACCAAAATCAAAAAAGAAGAAGAACACTGATGTTGTTGATTCTCCAACACCATTAAAGAAGAAGAAGCAAATTGTTGTTGTTGATTCTTCACCACCTACAAAAAAGAAGAAGAAAGCTCTTCTTAGGAAAGATCTTGTTGTTCATTCTCCATCAACATCAAAGAAGAAGAAGAAAGGTGTTGTTATTTCTGGTAAAAAAGGTAACTGATTAATATTATATACTTTTTTTATTTTGCTTATGTGCTATTTTTCTTTTGATTTTGCTTCTATTGATTTTTGATTTTTGGATCAGTATATATCAACATGTATGTACTTTGTTCATGTTCTAAGAGTTAGATCTAGCATACAACATCACTACATATAAATATATATACAGTTTTTTTATTTATTTTATAGCACATAGATCTAGCATGCATCATAGGTTATATATTGATATGTATTTGGTTTTTAGTTTTAGTTTTTGAATTGGATCAGTATATATCAGTATATACTTATTTTCATGGTATAACAGCTAGATCTTGCATACATGATAAGTACATATTAGTATATACTTGGTTTTTAGTTTTAGTTCTTGAATTAGATCGGTACATATCAGTATATACCCATTTCATGTTATAACAGCTATATCTTGCATACAGGATAAGTATATATTGATATGTACTTTGTTCTAGTTCTTGAATTGCATTAGTACATATCAATATATACTTTGTTCATGTTATAGATATAAAGCATATATATCAATAAATATTGTTCTATATTGTAGTACATATTAATATTTTGTAGGGTTATTGACAATGTGTTAATTATATAGGTAGTGTGAAGAAAACCACAAAGAAGACAAAAATACCTGCAGCTGCTAGGAAGATCTACATAAATGGTTTCATGAGGATTTTCTCACTTGTTAAAGCAATCAAGGCTGAAAAGCTTGAGTTGAGTGAAACTCAGTTGAGGATCATTGGTGAGCAATCATATGGGAACCTTTTGTTGATGTTCTGGTACACAAATCTTGGTATAGATAACTGGATGAAAAATGGAACTGCGATGACCAATCTAATACAGTGTTATAAGAGAAGTAAAGTTGCGAATGAGCTAACATTTGAGTTTATATGGCATGGAGATTCACATGTTCTGACATATATTCCTGAAGAAAATGGTGTTATCTTTGGAATGTGAAGGACAGGGAAAAGAAAACATGAAGATATGATGCTGACATCAAGGGATGGATATCGAAACAATGCTTTCTTCCAAAGGTTCTTCGTTGATATAAAAAAGACTAAAAAGGTAAGTAGAGTGAGGATACAAGAAGAAATCTTGAAACTTCTAAGAAACAAAACAGGAACTTAAAAGAAAAACCAATGAAAAAGTTGAAGAATCTGAAGAAAAGAAAAGTGACGAAGAACTTGAAGAAAGTGGGAGTAATCAAGAGAATACAAACAATGAAGAAAATGAACAAGAAGAAAGTGAAGAAGAAATTAGAGAAGAGAGTGAGGAAAAAAGTGAAGAAGTGAGAGATGTTGAATACCTTGTAAGGCTTATATGCTTGTTCATGTGTACCACTTTGTTTTTCACAACAAAGATGCACATGCATTGACTGAAAAGTAAATTGGTCTTGTGGAGGATCTCGACGCTACAAAGAATGTTTCATGGCCAGATTTGATACATTCTTTCTTAGAAAAGTCACTCAATGACAATCTAAATGCAGTCGAGAGTACTACCAGATTTATGAACTATTTATTAGTAAGAATACGTACTAAAAATCTATTTAGTAGTTTACTCAATCATGATTTATTTCTAACTTTGTTTTGGTGAATTTTTTTTCCAAAACAAATTTGGTATGCAGAACATACCTATTTGCTGGAACCGGAGAAAATAAAGACGATTCCGGAAAATAAGTTTGTTCCAAGAGCTGCCAAACAGAATCTGTCAAACTTATGTACTACACTCCAAAAAGACATTGATACAACTGAATATGAGGTAAGAAAAATATGTACTTATGCACTGAATGTATGATGTTTGTTATCCTACAATATATATCAATATGTACTGAATATATGATGTTTGTTATCCTACAGTATATATTGATATGTACTGAATGTATGATTTTGTTATCCTACAGTATATATCAATATGTACTGAATGTATGATGTTTGTTATCCTACAGTGTATATTGATATATACTTCATGAAAAACCCTACTATATGGTTTATATGTACCGTTTAATAACAGTGTGATAATATTTATAGGAAAGTCAATATATATTGATTCAAAAACCTAGTTTTTATAGTACATATTTCTGAGTACATATTTTGTTGTTTTGGTACAGTTTCATGAAAATTTTAAGGTTTCATACACTAATCAAGAAAAGCAAATTCTGAATAAAATTAAAAGAAGACTTGCAGAAGAAGAGAGTGAAGCTGAAGGTAATGAAAGTATAATGGAAAAAGAGAAAAAAGAAACTTCAGGGAAGGCAGTGGAGGAAGATGATTGGAAAGCAAGATATGAAGATTTGATAAAGACAATCTTTGAAAAATGGGTCGAGGCAAACACCATGCAGCATGAAGATTGACCGCTTGATGCATCAAAGCTTCTACAAATGTTGAATGACATATACATGAAAGCTTCTCCCTTGCAGTATGAAATGAAGAAGAGTTTCGAGAATCTATTGATGGGGTCCCACTCGTTTGGGTACTGACCCGACAGGAGAATTCCCATCTCCTACTACTCCAATAGATCCTCTTTTGTAAAACATTATAGAAAATGAAGTAGTTTTTGGGAGATCCATTTGTTCAGAGTCAAACTACTTTGGGTATTATCCCAACAGAAGAAGTGCCATCTCCGACTATTCCAATAGAAGATGAACAAAATGTTTTGAGTGACACCACCGTCAAAAAGGTTCCATTTAATGTTGCATTGTTAGCACCACCTTCGGTGCACAATTTTTGTGGTGTTGATGTTTCTGTTATTAAAACATGGGATAAATCTGACTTGGAGAAAGAGGTCAAAGAGATGCAAGAGAAAAGTAGCACACATGTAAGTAATGCTAGCTAGTTTCACTTTATTACGAATGTGTTTATCAATAAAATGTACATATCAATATGTACTTGATTACAAATGTGTTTTATTATTGTCATATAAATGTACATATCATTATGCACTTAACTAGCATGAAAAAACCTATATGGTTGTAGGATGATTTACCTAGACTTAAACAAGAAGCAATGAAAAAGATGATTGAAGCTATAGACCAGAGTATTGAAATTGTTAAAGACATGTCGCAGAAGCCTGATGAACAATACATTGAAACCTTGGTCGACAGTTTCGTGGGCATGAATGTACCTTTGTTTACTGAGATGGCAAAGATGGAAGACATTCAAAAGTTCACATTTGAAGAATTTTTGGACTTGTCCATTGCCACCAAGGGAGTTTATGTTGAAGAATATGCATCTCTCGTCCAAGATAATGGTAGTGTTTCAATCCCTACTCTGTTTGGGATTGACATATTCAAACATATTGATAATTTATTTGGATATGATTTGCGATGCGTAGAAGTTCGACAAGTTACAGCTGAGCACCATGAGCCAAACCAACTTACACCTTAGAAGAATGCAAATCAATTCACACCTGAGTAGGAAAATGACCCAAAGTTATATCTTCTACTTGTGGTAATTTACCTTTTTTGTCTTTGTATGAAAAAATATAGTACTAAAAACCTGGATTCAAAAATTGCACTATAGTCAAGGATGTTCAGATGAAAGATAATATTAAGAAGGATGTTCCATTGAGCCAGCCGGTGAGTATTCAAAAAACACAGTGCTTATCTACATGTATGTTAAAACCCCAGTGTATATCTATATGTACTATTTAAACAAAGTACATATTGAAGTATATTTGGTTGTACTGGGTATTTCATGTTGAAAATTTAATTTCAATTATGTAATATAAACTACATATTTTGTTATACTGACTAAAATAAATACAGGAATATGAAGTTACAACCACCCAAACGTCAAGCGACGTACCACTAGCAACCAAACTTGCCAAGATGACTGCTGCCAAAGCGAAAGAAAAAATAAAAGTTGTTGCAAAGAAGTCAGTACCAACTGAAGAACAAGTTAACAGGCGGGTAACTCGTGTGAATCCAGCAAGGAAGACAGATCCATTATTTGATAGTGGAAGTAAGTTTTCTGAAAAGAAGAAGTCGAAAACTGATAAATGAAAAAGATAATAAAGATAGGAAAGAATAATAAAGCTCGTAAAGCTCATAAACCTCGTATGAAGTTCATGAATCTTGAGAAGTCACCACTCTATGAGAAGATGACAGATGAACAAATAGGGATTCTACTTCTATACTTTGAGAAAGCAAAGAGAATGTATGTACTTTCTACCTTTTATTTTACTTTTAAATCAAGTAAGTTTTGCAGTACATATAAAAAAAACTTTCTTCAATATGTGTTTTTGTTAGAAATGTGCAACTAGGTTTCTTGGAGAGTAGAAGATGGAGGTGGTATCTGCTTCAGTGGGGCTACGATGGAAGATTTGATATTCAACAGAGCATTAGAGCAAGATCTTCTCAATTACGCTTAGTATAAGCTTCAAGTAGCGTCTCAAGGGGACCATGCAAATCCTGAGGTAGAAAGAAAATACTTAAAGGTGTTGCACCTGGATTCAGCTACTTGGGTATATGTTGTTTTCTTTTTTAATACTTTTTAACATTGGATATGAAAACATAGACATACTGATATATACTAATGAAAAAAAAAACACAAGATTAGATGTTTTAGTAAAACACAACTTTATTACCCACACATAAAAAAATCAAATATGTACTTTGTCAAATAACCTATTTAACGTTTTCATTTTTCAGCATCGTGTTGACAAACCAAAGAGTTTAGAGGGAAGACAAGTGACTGGTATTATTATGCTCATCTTGAAAATGAGCAATGACACTGATAATATCCTTGTACCCATGTGCCATGGCAACAAGCATTGGACATTGCTCGAGTTTGAGTTTGAAACCCAGAAATTCATCCATTACAACTCGTTTGTGGCGTTCAGGGATCATTGTTATGAGAATGCCAAAAAAATTGTTGAATTCTTGTTCAATCCAATCAATCAGTTTTTGGATGAGAATTAGAAAAAAACGGTGAAGAATTTAAGGTTGACTGACTATGGGTGTCCACAACAAGGAATGTGGCCAGATTTCCTTTTATATGTAATGCATTTTATCAAGAGGAGATCGAAGATTGATAGTGATGGAAAAAGTTTGGGAGATGACAAACAATTGATGAAGAAGATTTAGAAGAAAAGAATCAAGTTAGCATGCAACTTGTTGACAGCCACTGCGCCTGAAATCAGTTGGAGCCCTCCAATGAAAATGATTGTTTACCAGCAGAGTATATATGGATATGTACTGCACTAACTTTCTTTTTACTTATTGAACTTGGTTTTTAGTTATTGAACTGATAAGGATATATTTACTTGTATCGGGATCTTATTATGTTATATATATATATATTTATTAGCATTATTAGGTTTCTATTTATTTTTTCGAGTGATATAGAAAGGCAGAATATATTGATATGTGCTAGGAAGTACATATTGATGTGTGTTATTCTGAAACTAGACATTGTTATTTAGAAATTATGTTTGTGTTTGTTTTTATTTCCCTTCATATTGCTAACCCGGGAACAGGGTACAGGGTTCAGAGTCTCAAAGTTCAGGGTAAACCCTGAACCCTAAAACCCTAAAACCATGAAACCATGAAACCATGAAGCCCTAAACCCTGAAAACCTAAAACCATGAACCCTTAATCACTGAAAACATGAAACTCTGAACCAATAGATTCATATTCTAAAAGTACATATTGACATTTACTATGAAGTACATATTGATATAAATTGAAAAAATTTACTTTGTCTTATGTCCATTTTTGTTTTTTTATAACAGCTACAGATTACTAAATAAAAGAAAAATGTATTGGAAATAAAAATCACTAATAACATCTTTATAGATGGAGCAAATATAAGTTTTATATCATCAAATTCTCGTTTTGTCATTAAGAACATAATTCATTTGTCACACAAACATGTTCTGAAAAAAGAAACCTAAAAAAATGCGACAAGTATCTTCTAAAAGAAACTAAATCCCAAATGTACTAAAAAAACTGAACTGAAATTAATTCTCATTGGTACTCACGGATAACACTTCATGTAGCCTTGTTGTGATGGGATTTCAATTTACAATTTGAACATGTAATAGGATTTTTGCTCCTTTCACATGCACTCTTGATGCGATTCTTCTTTCTTCTTCTTGGAAGAGCCCGAACTACAATTGGTGGCAGAATAATATCTTCTACAGTATACTCATCAGGCCTATGGTATATTCAAAAATATAAATAAGAAAAATCTATTATACTTATGCAGTTTTTGTTGATGTATGTTACACTAAATATCAATATGTACTATGCTAGTTCTAGTTTATGGCTTTTATGTACTACTTAAAACCACTCTCATGTATGATACTACCCTAAAAATATCAATATGTGCTGCTTAAAAGTTTACCTGTCGTGATTAGGAACAAGTCTAATAATGATTAAGTATAGCTGGCGATAACAACTAACTTTGAAGTATCCATCGATATAATCAAGGAACTTTCCCCCAGATGCAGCAATAGCTGTAGTAGCATGCGAGCATGGGAAACCATACACGCGCCATCTTTGGCAAGCACAACTCTTTTGATGTAGATCTACCGTATGAGACCTGCACACAAGAAACCAAGCATATTATTTACGCAGTACATATTGATATTTTCCCTACACAAACCAAAGAATATAATTTGCACAGTACATATTGATATGTTTTCTGCAGTACCCCTAAAAAACTAGTTTAGTGGATATCTCACATAAAAAGAGCATGTTATCTAAAATGGGAATGAACTTCAAAGACATGAGCATATGACTGACTAACTTTCCAAGGACGACCAATTTGAATGTGTAGTTAAAGAAAGGCTTGATACACATGGGTTAATAGTTCTGGATCCATCAAAATACTTTCTTCACGACATTCTGACATCAACTCCATTACTCGTAGCCTATATGACAAATAAAACTAAAATACAACAACATATTATAAATAGTGCAACAAAAAAAATGTAATAGAAGAAGATTGGTGGAAAATACTTAAAAAAAATAGTACATATATACTTGTACTGTTACAAAAAACTTGTAAAAACCTGATTGTTTCGGAGAGAGTGCAGGGAAGTAACTTCATCTCGCGGCGAATCCAGTTATTAAAAGACTCTGCAATGCTTAAAGAAGTCTGGCCATACCTACAACCTGGGAAGTATGCACTGACCACTTTTCCCTAGGAATATTACGACAATATTCAGCAACCCAAGGCCTTCATAGATAAACTGTTTCTTGAAGACCTTCTTCGTATCTTGCTGGAGAAAGGGCATATGTTGCTTTTTGGAAACATTCCATCACTTTTTTATATTTTTCATCATACTCACTGATGGGTAAGTTCTTTTTCAAGTGGAAAAAACAATAGCTATGATAAGAATCAGGGAAAACTTCAGGAATTGCATTCAACAAACCTTCACCTCGGTCAGTCAAAAAGGTGATGCGACGATGGTCCATTAAGATTGACCATAAACCAATGCCAAATATCATTATCTTCGCCAGGAACTAATGCATATACAAAAGGATAAAAACTTGGGAAAAAAATATAAATCCCATATCAATATGTACTGCATGTCAGCAACTTCATATTATGTTATACCTACAATATATATCAATATGTACTTCATGTATAATGTGTATGATCCAACAATATATATTGATATGTACTAGAAAAAATAGACTACATTTCTCTTTATACTGGTACATAAAAAATAGTACATATCAAATATGTACCATAAAAAAAAGTTACCTTGATTGCCGTTAAGACATGTCGCAGCCATTAGACCTCATTTAAACCTATCAATAAAAAATATAGCATCACAAAAGATCATTGGACGACAAAGTTTACAACCCTCTCAACAAGCTCCAAAGCAAATAAAAAGTCTGTTGAATCTCTTTGGTGCGTCGTTGAAGTCAAAATTAATATAAGACCCAGGGTTGGTTTCCCTAACAGCAGTGACCCACCAAGCAAGATCAGTGTATGACTTTACATCATCACCAAAAATCATTTGATGCGATAAGTATAATGCATGATATGCGTGGTGATACTTGATGTTGATACCTCCCCTAACTTTAATATAATTCATCATCTTTTGCGGCTTTATGAGATTTTTCTTGAAACGCCATCTCTTTAGCCCTATGTCTCTTATCCCTAGGAGGTATTCCTCCACTAGCAGGTTTTTTCGGAAAACTCCATCTATTCTGGTGTGGATGGCAGGCAGGCCTATATTTCTTGGTTTCAATAGGACTTCTTACGAGCGTTGTTTCTATCTACTATTATCTAAAAATAATCAAGTTATTAATGACTGGACGAAACCAAGAAATAACCCCTCACGTGCGAAATTATAGAAGATCTCCTTTAAGATCAAACAATTCCATCGAATTGAGTATGATTGTATGGTAATCCTTTATCATAAAAACATCCAAAGACCCATTCATGGAAACCGCATGAAGCATCTAAGAGCACCCGTCATTGCTGCATCTCACCGTGAATCTCCTAATTTTTCAATTTTATAGCCTTATATCCATTTCTCAAACAATATTTCTCACATGTTAGACGAACAGCTTCAACACCACCATGGAAGGGCCGATTTTTATCTTCAAAAACATTCTCCCAACCATCGAAAAAAAGAACACTTTCAACCTATTTACCATCTTTCAAATAATTGTTCCTAGCACTCACAACCAACTCAACACTATGGTCAACATAAGCACATCTTGAAGAACTAGATGTACCAGATGAAACAACATCCGCATGCAACTCAAAGAAATCTGAATTCTTCGTAAAATACAATACAACAAGCCCTTGAAGCGATACATCAGCAAGGATAGGGACTTTCACTTAATTTTCAACATAATTTACAATAATAGTTGATGGAGTCAACCAGCTCCACGCATTACAGATACTAAACTTCAAATCTTCCAAAGTCGAAGATAACGTAACCAAATATGAAATGTGGTGTTGTTTGTGGTATACATGAGAGTAGCAAAAGGTATTTGGATTAGAGCCAACACCAGACATGTTGAGCCTGTAAAAATATGATCCAAATAAAACAACACAAACAGAAAAATCAAACATATATTTTAAGATGATAGGAACACTAAATCTACAGTACAACATAATATGTACCAATTTAGAAGTATCACACATATTATAGATTCACATATAACAAACAAACAAAAGCATATTATATGCAGTGCAAACAAACATGTACTGATTCAAAAATGGTATACCATACAGTATATATAAAAAAAAATAGCATACTATAAAACACAATACATATCAAAAGCTTAGAAAAACAATACGTATTAATATGTATTGAAGAATCATATAAAAAATCCAGAAAAAAGAACAAAAATCATGAGTTCCTTAAAAAATAAAAGAAAACCAAATCAAACCTATTATCAAACTACATGTATATAAGCTGAATACGAAAATCTAATGAAAAAAATAGAACGACTACAAAAATCAGTTTTAAAAAACAACATAAAAACTAAAACACGAACAACAACGAGATCAAAACATACAATCGAACAAAATGTACATCATAGAAAACGATAATCATCAAGATTTCAGTGTAAAAAAATCAAAAAATCATGAAATTGAACTGATCATCATGATTTCAGTTGAAAAAACAAAAACATAACAGAATATAACATAACAAAAATAAAAGAACAGAAAAGAAGATTATAGGAAATTACCTGGAGATTTGACAGCGAAAACCTAAAATTGAAGAACACCAGCAGAACGAGAGAGAGAAATTCGGATCTGAGCTGAAAAAAAAGGTAAGAATCACGAGTTCTAATTTGTTTGTTTTTCCCTTTATACGTTAGTTGCAGAAGGGTAAATCGGGATTAAAAAAAACAGATTAGTTGCTCACACCTGGGATGGACCTGCGAGTAAAAAATTCGCCCCAAAACTATATTTTTGGACCAGCGATTAAACATAGTTTAATGGATGGATTAGATATTAAACGGGTCTTGAATATTGGATTAACTAGTACTTCCTAGCAAAATTATAGCTGAGATCGTTTTTGAAATTCTTAAACTCTGATTACCATCATGCCGAGAAGATTAGTTCGATGAACTATCCGCGGGATTATTTTCATTGCGGAAATGTTGAACTCTGGTTTACATCATCATCATCACCACCGAAACCCGTAACAAAGATTGTAAAAACAAGTGCAGACTGAGACACAACTAGTCTATCAAGATCAAGTAAAGAACAAGCAAAACAAAATCTTAATTTCCATGTTGTAAAATTTTGATCACTGGGTCAACCTGCCCAACCCAAATTCAAAATGTTAGGCGAACATGGACAAAATTATCACTATCCAAAACTAATTTGGGAGGACATTGACACAAATTTTATAAACCCGAACAATCCATCAAACCCTAAGAACTATAACACAATTGATATACTTATATAATTTACTTTTTTATATGGTATTAATATTTATTTTGAGTAATTCTAATTCTAAATCTTTAATTTAACAAAGAAAACACATTAATAATAGCTACATTTTAAACATAAAAATTTGCTATATCATTGTAAACTAGTGGTGGGCTCGTGTTTTGCACGGGATTAGATTGGTTATCCCAAAAAGAAATTTAAATTGTACCCGGTTTAATATCAAATAGTTTAGATTGGTTCTTCCAAACTCATTGAGATTAAATAAAGTTTTGATGTAGTTTTCTTTTGTTACTTCTAAATTATGGTTGGATTTAGTATGTGTAGAAAATTACAGATTTACTATGGGAAATATGACGGACCAGAAAATTTTTGCTTCCAATGGGTCGGATTTCGGTTCATCAGGCCAACTCCAACTTCCCGATACGCCACACGATATGAACTACTCAAAAAAGAGTTAGTAATCTCTAGATGGATGGTATGAACTGCCACTATAGGAAATAACCATCCCTTCTCAGATGATATGAATTGCCTCTAAATGGAAACAACCATCTCCAAGTCTCATTTGGTGATATGAATTGGCATCCAAC
>JAJJMC010031495.1:3871971-3890400 GCA_023531435.1 Papaver californicum
AAGAATTGAAGAGAGAAAAGGGAAGTTCCCGTGAGAACCGCCCACCCCATAAAAACACCCCCGAATTTTTGTTGTAAAAAGATTCAGTTTTTACAAAGAGATAAAAACATCCCTAGCTCATGTCACGCCACTTTTCGAACATGCTCCATTTTGGTGTTTCCATAGCATCTATTATTCATGCACCTTAATATTGCTAAGGGATAACCTAAGGATGTTAAAGGTCCTTAAGTATTGGAATTCAGACATTCTAAGGGTTTGGCTAAGGCAGACTCTCTATTTAGGCACAAAAACTTATTATAGAAGCAGCCTAGAAATACTTGACTATTAGAGTCCTATGCACTCTAAGTGCAGAATTCAGATAATGGACTTAATTAAAGCCGGGAAAATATTTGGGGTCTCACAGGCAAAGTAGCAAAAAAATAATTATTTTATTTATAATAATTGTAGTGAAATGCATATATATATTGAACGGTTGTATGGGTACTTGGAATGTCTTTTTCAATCTAATCATCAGCTGGCAAGGAAAAACTCGCTCTTGAGCGTGATTTTCATCCATTTTAACCGTTTCGTCAAACCAAGCCTCCTTAGCTGTTGGTTCTCCTTCAGTGCCTGAGTTTCCTTCAACTGTCACTAGGGAAAAAGGACCTTTGTTTAACACTGGGGGAATAATATTTAGGTGAACATGGGTGACTGGTATAGGAGGTTCCAAATTTTTGTTTCATGTTGAAGGAATTGAGAGTAATCTGGAAATCCACAGCTTGATGCAAGATTTATGGGAATCCAGACATTACCGTCTCTTTTACATTATCCTGGGTTATTGCGAAGTTGTTGAAGTAATGTAAGTTCAGAGTAGTTGACAAATAGCAAAAAAAAAACAACCAAATGCAAAACACAATACAAATTACTACAAAATAAGAGAAAAAAAAAAAGAACAAAGTTAAAAATAAGACTTGTTGACATCGATCAAATCAAATTAAATAAAGAAAATCCGGTTTTTGTTTTGTATAACACACCTTCCACCTTGCCTTAAAACCCTTAACCCTAGGAATTCGTCCTGTAAGATCATTTGGAAACTTTTATCTAAGGTCATGTAAGACTTTTCTTTATCCATACCTATGAGCTTACACTTAACGGATAATGGACATAAATGATTTCTTTAAAAAATCGATATGAAAAGAGTCTGGCTGATTTTGATTTTTGACTGCACTAATAAGCAAAACCAACTACATTCAGTGGAAAAGTACATATACTCAGAAATGAATACTGAAGAAATATTGGAAATCATATAAGCGGACCCTTTATTATACTTATCATAAAAACATAATAACAGAAAAGTATAGGAGTACCTCAATACCCAATCAGACACTACAAAACATAGTAACGAAAAATAGTCGATTCAATCTCCAACCAAACTGCCCTTATACTGGAATGTTCGACTTGTTGGCTTTACCTATTTTCTTTATGTAAAATGACAATTCAACTAAGTAAAAACTGGAGAAAAAAAAGTTTACACATATTATAAGGTCATCAACAATGGAGAATAATCGGCCGAACATGAAAAACATAAACAAAGCATTTTCCTCCAATTTTCAATGAGAAACACACAAACTAAATCAGTAAAGTCACCTAAAAATCGAATTTCAATTCTTTTAATATCTCATTCATTATACACAAAAAGTAGAGTAAACGTAATTCACAAACACAAAACACACATTTAACACAATGAAATGTGTTTGGTAACATATGCATCTTATGATTTAAACTCAATTTATGCTTATGTTTGTATTTGTTATGTTTGATCTATCAAACATTGTCATTAGAATCCAAAAATTGATATCCATCCAAAAAAAAATCTTTGAAAGTATGAATGATAAGAAATTACCTAAACTCTAGACTCCATCTTCATTATGTAGTAGTAGAAAAGATCATTGACATTATTCTTCCCCTCAAAACAAACGGTAAAGAAAGGTTTGAGCAATGTAAAAACAGAGGTGAGAAGTGTGAAAAGATATTGACATCATCGTTAGCAATATTTTCTTATGTAGGGAAGGGAAAAAGATCAACACCTGTGAAAATATGCATAGCTTACTGACGAAATCCCCATCATATTTAAAAAGTAAATCAGATCCAGCATATGAAGCTAGAGCCTTAAAGATGTCGATCCCAACAGCTAATAGTATTGCAATAGACTAAGAAATTGTAACAAAATACTATATAAGAAATAAAATCAATAAACAAATATCTCCAATTTACCCAGAAAATAAGGTGCCAAAATCAATTGCGCAGCAGAGCGCCAGTCACGCACTCTCATCCTTAGCTTTATATCTTCACAATTAGAATTTTTTACCAAATTCGGTACAAAACGCAATAACTCCAAAATTCTCATATAATTTGGGTATGTAAATAACTCCACCATCACAATCCCAGTTACTCTAGGGATCAACATAAAGTAAGAGACGTGTATCTAATCATCTACGTATAGTCGTTTCGACATTCAGTTGGTTTATAATCACAGTCGAGGCTTGATCTCTCCGTGAAACATCCTCAACACAATCTAAGATAAAATTTGAATATGCAATGATCGTACAACTTTTTATGACTTGAAAGTTAAAAATAAGTAGGACAACTCAGTTTTTACTTGTCAGATACATTTCATGTGTATAAATAATGCATATAAAGGATCAAAAGAAATTCTTTGATGAACCATGACTGCATGGATAATATTACAGATAAGTGATGGTGGCAAATCAAAAGCCTCATGAACGTCAAGATATTTCTTTAGATTTTATTGGTATTTCTAACTGAAGTTAGGTTAGTATTTACATATTGATAAGTTCATATTGATAGGTGTATAATCTACATGGGTTTAGTGTCAATTTCATACTTGTTTTAGTTATATTTCTTGAATTCTACCTTGTATTACTCTTGTTTTTTATTTTGTTTCTCATGTTAGGACGATTCAACTAAAAGAAGTGGAAACAACTTTCAAAGTGTCAAGGAAGTGAAGTGCTACAAGTGAAGAAAATTAAAGAAAAATTTAAACTCATTCAAATTCAGGAATTCGTTACACTATCTTGTAGAAAATATAATTAAGAAGGAAACGCAAAAAGAACGAGGTTATTCGAGTTCGTATGAAGAAGTTATGAGCAAAACCGTGAAACCAACTTGGATTTGGTATCTATTGGGCCTTATTGGGCCTGCGAGGGAAGAGAAAGAAGGGAAGCGTTTTGGGCTCGCCTTTGACGTGAAAATTAGGGTTTTTATTGGTTTTTGAGTAGGTTAAGTCTACTAGTTCTAGTTGGATAAGGATCAAAAGGAGATGGAAGAGTTTAATGAGATTAGGTTTCTTAGTTAGATAGACATCAAGAGGAGGTTACCAAAGCCTATATAAATGGGAGCCTAGATACAATTTTCTACACAATTTCTCTACAGAGAAGAGAGCAAATTTTGGTTTACCCCTTTAAAGGGGGGATTAGGATATTTTCTCTTCTTCTTCTCCTTTATTCTTTTCTTGTATATTTTCCATAGGTTTTAGTAAACCCATGAGTAGTTGATTCTTTTATTGGTTGGAGATGTAATCGGAAGTTCTAAACGAGGGAATCAATCTGGCTGGTTAGTTTTAATATTAATTATCTCTTTTATCGCTTATTTTCTATTGTTTATATCGCCATGTATGATTGAAAACTTGCTCGTTTATTATCTAAAGCTAGACTAGGGTTTGAGATCTGGAATTGTCGAAGAAATCTAATCGCAAGTAGCATAACGTAGTTGTCAACGACGTGATATTGTCATGCGATTATGTGTAGAAGCTTAACCTAAGTTAAATTCGTGTAGCACTTGCGCCGTATTGCTTAGAATAACCTCAACTTACAAAGACCATTGCATTTATTGGGTTAAACTTGAGTGGCTCTTGCGCCAAGTTATTCATTAAGAAGGATTCAAAGAGTGGCTCTTGCGCCTTTGATGATAAAAGGAGTTTTGCCGGAATAGACTTGCGATAGCTAGATTTAGGGTGATTGGTATGAGAATGATTGAATCATATCTCTAATCGATTGAATAAATTGTTCGGTGACGGAAGATGAAACTTCAAACCAGTATTTTCTTCCCTTAATCTCAACATTTATTTACTTTGTTTTAACTAGTATAATTTAGATTAGTTATTCTACAACCTCCCTTGGTTACATACGAAGTTGAAAAAACAAATAACAATTTGCGGCTCCTTGTGGGAACGATCTTTACTACCGTTATATTACTTGTTAGTATTAGTGGGAAATATCTTAATTAATTTTTACACAAACGACACGCATCACATATTTTACATATTTAGATTGTCAATTTCATGCACTTATTTACTAGATTTTTTGTGAATTATTATATATTACCTTTTGATTTCTTGTGCCATTAAATGGGTGGTTTTGGTTACTCTGTTGAGATCGAAAGTGGTAGCAGGTGAAGGAGCTGATGATCACGATTGATGAATGATGTTGGTGTTCGTGAACAAAAGCAGTTGACGTGAGTTTGATTCATGGCAGTGACGAATGGGTAATGGCAGTTGGAAGTGATGTTGTTAGGACGAGAGAAGCCTGAGTTGGTAAGAATTAGGTTGTACTGTCTGTCGAAGAGAATGGGTTTCGAAGGATGAAAAAAAAATGAAGAATTGAACATTTTTGAGTAGTGGCAGTGAGGAGAACTCGAGCTTTGATAATGGTGCTGCCATTATTGGAAGTTAATGACGAGAGAAACCTGATGGTGATAGAGATAGAAAGTATGTGATGATAATGAACAAGTTATGTGAGAACTCGAGCCTGGAAGTGATGGAGAAGGTCGATAGTTAAGGAGAACTCGAGCTGCGTTCGATTTTGGAATAAAACAGGTAACAAAGGCATTAGCTCGAGAAAACATGATAGAACGGAGTTGGGTTTGAAACTGTTCGTTGTAGGCGGTTAACTGCTATGGTGATTGGGAAGAGAATTAGGAGAGGCTTTCGAAGCTAACAAGAAGAAGGAAATTGTAATTCGAAGGGTAGGAAGTTGAGTTGTATTAGAACTCGAATTCATGCCGAGAAACCAGTTAAGAAAGATTGGGTTGATGTCGTTAAATTTGTTCATGATTTAATGAGATAAGGATTTAAATGGGAGTGTGAGGCGGCTAGGGAAGTTGGGTTAGAGTTAAAATCGAAAACTTGTGAAATAATTCAGAGAACTATCGAGTTCTACATGGATTCGGATAAACATCACAGCTAGAAAACAACCACCAGGGGGTCCCTTTGTCGTTGGTTTTAATGATGAATGGTGAAGATAAAACCGTATTTGAGTTGGTTTAGAATTGTTTGGTGATGATCAAATTCAAATTTTTAGGGTCGAATTGTTAGAAATAGAGGCTCAAATCATCACCACAACATACCTTCTCAACCTGAGTTTTATCCACACCAGTGTTTGTAAAAATTCCTGAATGAAAATATCAGAAAACAAATCAATTGTTCTCCATCAGTTGTTCGTGTTGCGTACGGGACTTCAACTGGAGACAATAGCATCATTAGCATGGTTCTACACACGCACTACAAAAAAATGGGTTTAAGCGACTACTCGTTTTAAGTCACTTAAAGCCCCTTTTAAGTCGCTATAACTGTTATAGCGACTAAAAGTGGCACTCGCTCCGTTGGTTGCCCAAAGCCATGTATGTCAAAGCCTTGAGCGACCATGCAATTGCTCTAGTAATAAACCAACCTACCTAAAGCGAGTACTTTTCTCATTGCTTAACATTTAGACCAACTAACATGGAGCAAGTAAAACTTTGATCGCTTAACATGTAGACCAACCAATGTAGCAAGTAAACTAACAATCGCTTCAGATATACCAATCATTCTAAAGCAAGTAAAATACTTAGTTGATAGATACATGGAGCAACTCGACCTAAATTTGCTTGTTTAAGATTTTAAGCGATCAAATTGTTTTGCTCGCTAAAAGCGATTTCTGATTTTGATTGGTCTGAAGTTAGTTGCTCAAGCTTTTGAGGTAGCAAAGTTTTTAAACTACCTAGTTGGAAGAGCTATTAAACTACCTAGTTGGAAGACATATAGAGTTTGAAGTTACTTAGTTAAGGTTTTAAGTGATCAAATAATTTTGCTCGGTAAAAACAGATTGGCCTAAAGTTGATTGCTTAAAGTATTAAGCAATCAAATTATTTTGTAATTCTGATTGCTTAAAGTATTAAGCAATCAAATTATTTTGTAATTCTGATTGCTTTAAGTTTTAGACGAGCAGATTTCTTTGCTCACTAAAA
The DNA here is from genome assembly GCA_023531435.1 of Papaver californicum. Taxonomy (NCBI): domain Eukaryota; kingdom Viridiplantae; phylum Streptophyta; class Magnoliopsida; order Ranunculales; family Papaveraceae; genus Papaver; species Papaver californicum. The sequence goes on from JAJJMC010031495.1 coordinate 3,878,254, forward strand.
ACAAATTTCTATTTAGATAATCCTAAATTATAATTATAACAATTAGTATTAAACATTATCACTAATTAAGATTATATAATTAAAAATAAATAACAAAATCAAATTAAAATTAATACTAAAAACAATTATGAACCAAATTAAAATCATAATTGATTAACTTTGTTATTAATGAATTCAATTTAAAGTATTATTTAGTCAAAAAAATTACAATCATTTAGTCTCCAAGGGAGTTGATTCAGTATTACAAGCTATGAATTGAATGTATATTTCCGCACAATGTCATATCCATCTTTGTAGTACTTCAGTAACGTATCCAAAGGAACATCAGGAGAATGTGCTTCATTCAAAAGCTCAATCCCCAATAGAGCGAATGTGCTTCATTCAAAAGCTCAATCCCTAATAGACCTGGATCGCTTCCATACCTGCAAATGAAAGATGACATACTAATTAGGGGGTGCAGATAGAAATTCTATATGCTCATTCACAATAAGCAATTGTCAATACATAAAGACTGTTGTATGAGCAATTATTATGTCCAGAGATAAACATATTTTACTTGGAAGCTAGGAATTCTATAACATCAAGGTTTTGCTTGATATTATCTGATATCAGCCAAGAACCATCACGACTAGAACTGTGATCCATTCCATTTTGGAAACAAACCTTGTTTCATCCGCACTGTAGAACATAATCATACAACCCTAGCCTGGTGCATCATAGTGAACATCGATCCAAGATTATCATACAACAAGAAAAATTAAGAGATTCACTTACCAATAGGTTTGACATGGATAGTTTTTGAACTACTGAATCCAATGATATCAGACACGCTAACTCTTCCCTGTAACACAAGAAAAAAAACACTTTATACACTTTCCATAGGGAGTTACTAGTTGCTAATATAGACGAATTAACATTGTAAACAACATTCCCACAACCACCGATTATTATCTCAGACAGACCACATTCATTAACCCTCATTTAGTTGATTGTGAGTCTTCTTCTTTTCCACACAAAAGCGTCCATAATCAAATAGAGACCAAAAAGAACAAATCCACATGTTATAAAACTCGACTTAAACAACTGACTAAACTTTATAGAGAGAAACTTCATAAAGCCAGTGTTCATCAATAACACTGTAAGTAGCTGGCCACAAAAAAAAATGGCAGTTCACTGGCAAGCCAAATACCAATGTCTATGAAACAATTATAAGCAAGAATCCATTATAATTTATTTCTGGGATTGGCATGACGATACCTTAAAGATGTTTAAACCTTGCAACTCCACATTTTCCCCTGCCTGTCTGCATAATAACCAAAATTATAAATCAAATCCAGTAAGCTAAAATTATAAATCAAATCCAGTAAGCTAAAAGATTGAAAGAAAACCCTATCACTAACCTTAAATTCTATCAACAATCTCTAAACCCCAACTGATTCAATGTCTGGTCCTACTTCTAGTCATGCATAACATTCTCATCAGATGCTTCGGTGGTGGATATCAACCCTGTAATGACTGATACACCTTCTCAACCTGTTCTTTTATCAATCGATGAATTTGATGGTGCACCGGAAGAATCAGATAGATCAAATGAGGATGGTTTCGAGTCAAAAGCAGAAAAGCACGGAACTAAATCCGCAGTACATGGATGGAAGATGATGAGAAGAATCTTATGAATCTTGGGGAATCTAAAATAGAGAGGAACCAGAGATTGAAGAGTTTGATGGCTAGGAGAAAAGCAAGGAAAAAAATGTTGAGAATGGTGGATGAAAAGAATTTGATTGACTTAGACTTAGGGTTTGAAATTAGATTTAGGGTTCCTACTCCTTGAAAAGACCTAATAAATCAAACAGAGAAAAAATGTTAGAATTATGATATCAAAAATAACTCATATGTAATAAAAAAAAAACTAATGAAACTGAAATCTAAGTTCATAGATTCACTTAGTGGAAGTTTTCAACATAAGTATATGTAGAAGTTAAAAAACATCACTTCTTCTACTTAGATCAGATTTCCTTCTTTTTTTTGTTGCAGAAGTAGTAGAATGACATGAGTTAGGGTTTACAGAGCAAAGGGAGAAGGTGGGAGGCGGACGAGAAGGAAATAGAAATTAGGTTTAGTGATTTTCTCTCTCTTCTATGGTTATATATGAAAAGTTAATCTTTACCTCGAGTAACTGATCAAAGAGATTGACGGAATGATTTTTTGTTTGTGTGTTCCCCACGTGTACCTTAACTCAGTTATAGTGTAATAGAGCTAGACGATCATTACCTTCGACACCAATTTAATTGGACCACTAAGATCTGATGGTTAGATTCTTTCCATGTGTCAAAAAAAAAAACATTGAAAGGTTCTCACGGTTTTAATAATAGGTGGTGCAGATTCGGTGTCATACGGATCTTAAAAGGTTTTGGATGGTCCAGATTCTGTGTCATACGGATTGAGAAAAATGAGTAAGTTAAATAGTGTCATACGGATCTTAAAAGGTTTTGGATGGTCCAGATTCGGTGTCATACGGATTGAGACAAATGAGTAAGTTAAATGTGTGCTTCTCTTTGTGTTAAAAAGGAAAATTTGAACGGTGGATAAGCCACCTCATACAGATCATGAAGGTTTTGGATAGTCCAGATTTGATGTTGGATTATCATACGGATTACGACAAGTGTCTGAGTTAAACTATATCAATTTTCATCAATTTCATTCGATTTCACTCAATTTTTAATCGAACCGACTTGAATACACTCAATGATGATCGATCTTACTCAAACTATATCAATTTTCATCAATTTCACTCGATTTCACTTAGATTTATTGAAATATATTCAATCTCAATCAAACTTATTCATTTTTTATCGATCTAATAAATCTGACGATATGAAACTATGATTTCATAAATCTCACTAAAATTCACTCAATTTTTTATCGAACCGACTAGAATACACTCAATTTTGATCGATCTTACTCAAATTATATAAATTTTTCATCAATTTCACTCGATTTCACTTAGATTTATTGAATTTTATTCAATCTCAATCAAACTTATTCATTTTTTTATCGATCTAACAAATCCAACGATATCAAACTATGATTTCATCAATCTCACTAAAATTCACTCAATTTTTTATCGAACCGACTTGAATACACTCAATTTTGATCGATCTTACTCAAATTATATCAATTTTCATCAATTTCACTCGATTTCACTTAGATTTATTGAATTTTATTCAAACCCAATCAATATGTGATATCACCACTACTATAAGTGATACATATATCTATCTCACATTCCATAGAGAGCTCAAAAAAGAAATAGAATCTTAAAATTATACCATGGAACAAGAGGAAGATAATAAACCACCATTCTGGTTACTTTATTGTTGACTTCATTTCCTGATCTAAGACAAGAATCGTTTTGGGAACCCGACCATGAAAGGCAGAGATACCATGATCAATATGGTGAACCAAGTTATCATCATCATCCTCAACCACCAGCTCCACCAACACCTGAATCGTACGACACACAATATATCAGTTATCCAAAAACCATATCGGTCATAGCATGTCAACAAGATATTTCATCACCAGAACCTGCACGAGCACCCCAACAACCAACAGAATCTCCAACTCCAAAAACACGATCAGCATCTCCATCTGCAGCAGAACGGAGAAGAAAAGAAAGGGAAGAGAGAAGAGCAATTAGATTGAGAAAACGTAAAGAGAAGCCATTAAATGAAGTCCAGAATGATATGCAATTCAAGAAATATCAATATCAGTCCTTAATCGCACTACCCCTACAACCAACAGAATCACCACCACCACCAAGGCGACCAACTGAATCTCCAGAACTGTTGCCTAAGCTACCACCACCACAACAACCAACTGAATCACCACAACCGTTGCCCAAAATACCATCAATACTACTACCAGAATTTTAGTAGAATGATCGGCAAGTACATATTAATTCCATACATTACGACGAACGAGACCAAAGAAATCATCACTGTCTCAATTTTTCTTTTCTAATTTCGAAATCTTAATAGTAATCAAAGTTACAGAAATTGAACAAAAACAGATCAAAGATGTACGATCTCTTTTCTGTTCTTAAGCGAAATAGAACTTTCAGCAAAAGGTTTTAGTGAAGAGATTATTTATTTTAGGGTAGCTGTATTCATCTCAATTGCACAGATGTTTATAGCCATAGAGGTAAACTTCAGCCCCATTTTCTACTCATCAAAAAGCATGAATAGTTATTAATTAATCAAAAACATAAACAAGGAGATTGAGGTTTTGTTTATAATGCCGAAATCTTAAACAAATGAAAAACAAAAACAAGATTTTACATACATACAGAGATGTGCAGGTCTGACTCGGAATCTTCAACAAATCTTCAAAAAATGAAAAACAAAAACAAGATTGGAGAACAGAGACGATGAGAAGAGTGAGCCCTGACTCGGCGGTGATGGTGGTGATGCTGCACTCGAAAAGCAAATGTCGAAAATGGAACCCTAGTTTTCTCCTAAGGCGGCTCAAATTGGGAGTGAGAGAAAAGCAAATGTCGAAAATGAAAGAGAGAATTTTGTTTAGGGTTTTGATAAAAAAAAATTAACGGTGGTGATGGTGCCTCATACGGATCGTGGAAATATTTTGATGATCTAGATTCGTTGTTGGATGGTCATACGGATTGTGTGTTAGTTATCATTTTGTGTTAGTTACCAAAATCATAGTTTGATATCGTTAGATTTGTTAGATCGATAAAAAAATGAATAAGTTTGATTGAGATTGAATAAAATTCAATAAATCTAACTGAAAACGAGTGAAATTGATGAAAATTGATATAATTTGAGTAAGATCGATCAAAATTGAGTGTATTCAAGTCGGTTCGATAAAAAATTGAGTGAATTTTAATGAGACTGATGAAATCATAGTTTGATATCATTAGATTTGTTAGATCGATAAAAAAAATGAATAAGTTTGATTGAGATTGAATAAAATTCAATAAATCTAAGTGAAATTGATGAAAACCTCTTCCCCTAAGTCGGAATCTTCGTCGATACCCTGAACCATAAACCCATGGAATCCTTGAGAAATTAAGTGAGATCGAGCGGTATTGAATAAGATTGATAAATAATAGGATCACGTGAAAAGGCAATGAACCCCTTGTTCGATGATGTTTACGAGTTTGATATATTTTTAATTCAATCAATTTTGTTATATTTCATTAGAAATCACTCAATGTTTCATCAATCTCACTTGAATACAGTTAATTTTGATCGATCTTACTCAAATTATATTAATTTACATCAATTTCACTTAATTCATTAAGTTTTATTCAGTCTCAGTCGAACTCATTCATTAAGTTTTATTCAGTCTAAATTGATATGAGTTAAGTAAATACGAATGAGATCAATGAAAAATGGGTAAATTCGAGTGAGATCGATGAAAATGACTGAGTTTGATTGAGATTAAATAAAATTTAATGAATCTGAGCAAAATTATTTTTTTGGATAAGGTAGTGATCCGCCATGTTATCCTTAAGAACCTCTTATCCTAGATCGGAATCTTCACCAGTACCCTAAACTAGATTGGATAAGGTAGAGATCGTCATGTATTCTTCATAGTGTTTATTCCCCTAAGTCGGAATCTTCACTGGTACCCTAAACTTATCGATGTTTTACCACACATGCTACTCCGACACTAGTCTCAATCCGTATGAGAATTCAAAACCGAATCCGGACCATTCAAAAAAAATTATGATCCATATGAGGTACCTTATTCACCGTTCAAATTTTCGTTTTAACCAGTGAAAATCACATAGTTAACTAACACACTTGACTCAATCCGTATGAGAATCCAACATCGAATCTGAACCATCCAAAACTTTTCATGATCCGCATGAGGTGGCTTATCTACCGTTCAAAATTTGTTTTCAAAACCCTAAAAAATTTTCCCTTCATTTTCGTTATTCTTTTTTCTCTCACTTTGTCTCTCTTCTATAACAGCCGCCTGAGAAGAAAAACTAGGTTTCATCGATACCTTCATCACCATCCACCGAATCTGGATCATCGAAGCTTGTCCACAGGTTGCAGCCATTTAGCGCATCAGACTCACGACGATTGCAAAGTAACTTAGTAAGGTCTTTTTTCGTTCACTGTAACCCTAGCCTTTGTTTCTCGTCGCCAATATTTAGGGGTTTTGGTATTTGTAGATTTTGTTGGTAAATGAAGGTATTCTAACACAGATAACAACCCATCTCTTTTAGATCTAGGGTTTACTAATTTTGCAAGATTTTTCTTTCATAAACTCTGATTTCTTACAGGGGTTTTTGTTAGTAATTTTTTAACAATTATTCGGTTTGGACCTGGATTCTTTAGGTTTAAAGCTGAAAACACCAAACCATTGCAATCACCAAACCCTTAAAAATGAATTAGTTGATTCATAAACTCTGATCTGTAAACTCATTTCCCCTAAATGGTTTCAGCAAGTATAAATTAGTTGATTCTAAGATCAGTATCTTTTTCGTCTATCATGAACATTCAACTGATTTGAGGGGTTTCTTTCAATTTTAGGGTTTGTGCTAAAAAGGGGAACATTTTTTGGTTAATGCTAAAAAACAATTGTTGGGGTTTCCTTACAGGGGATTTTGAGTTTACCAGAGGTGTTAGTACTACTAATAGTAGTTTTAAGTTAAACCCACTTCATGATGCTGGGCACTTTGTTATGCAGTAGGAGGGTGCTTCTAAGGTTTGGGAATTACTACATGCAGCTCAGTACTATGGAGAGTAACGTATTTGATTAGATTATGAAGATTGATTCTATTTATTTGCTTCTTTAGATTGATTCTATTTATTTTCTACTGCTTATATCAAATTTTAGGGCTTGTACACATATCTCTTAAATTAGAGATTTCAGAGTAAGGGTTTCTACAAATCTCTGATAAAATTAGATATTTTGGAGTTAGGATTTCTACAAATGTCTGTTAATTTTAGAGAATCTAGACAGAACACTCTGGAGAATGAACGCTGAGCTTGCATTTGTGAGGTAAGATGAAGATCGATTTCAGAATTTTTCGTCTTCATTTCTCTGATTTTGAAATGGGTTTTGTCAATAGAGGTAAAATCAGAGTTTTCTGAAGTTAACTTTTGGTTGTTTTAAAAAAAATTGAAATGGATTTTGAAATGGGTTTTGTAAGTAGTTAACTTTTGGTTGTTTTATAAAAAAATTTGTGTGTTTTCTTTGTTTGTTCACTGCCAGGTTTTGAGTAGAGCTGGAGATGGCTTTGATGATACAAATTTTTGGTTTCCTCACTAGGATTTGATCAAACGTTCACAAGTGGATTATGTTTCTGCTTCATTAGGTCTGGTTCAAGGCTCTTATGTTACAATCATTGGTATTCCAAGTGGAATTCCTGGCAATTTTTGGATTGACTTAACAGGTTCGCCACTTCCATGGGAGCCATATCCTCCTGTTGTATTGCATTTCAATGTCCGCCTCCATGGTGATAAGATAACCGATGATCCAGTAATTGTCCAAAATACATGGACATTAGCTCATGATTGGGGTGAAGAGGAGCGATGTCCTTCTCATGTTAGTGACAATAATAAGACATGTAATTATTTGAATTCTCTGATTTAAATGTTTCTCACATATACTAGTTTTTTTGGCTCATAATAATTTATGACCTCTGTGGTTATTTTCATTTCTTTCAACCAGTTGTTTGATAACCTGAGATTATCTTTTCCTTTCAGTGGATGGATTACATATGTGCAATGAGATGGTGGGTAAAAATGACACCCAGAGGTTAATGGGTAATAAGAATTACAATAGCTCACGACGGTCTTCCATGGCACATGATAGATTCAAACCACGACAACTTTTCCCTTTCAAACAAGGGAATCTCTTTGTTGCTACTCTTAGGGTGGGTGCAGAAGGATTGCAGATGACAGTTGATGGAAAACACATAACTTCTTTTGGTTACCGTGAGGTAGTACTGATAATTCTTTTTCAGTATCCTAGTAAATAATCTGAGATTTATTTTGCTATAACTTGCTCGGGCTGGAATTTGTGATAGAGCGTCAGAGCCTGGAGCCATGGCTTGTTAGTTAACTAGGATTTCTGGAGACTTGAAGTTAGTGCATGTTCTTGCCAGTGGTTTACCCATATTAGAGGATTTAGACCACATAGTGGACCTAGAAGTACTCAGAGCACCTCCTCTACCTAGCAAATCGCTGGATCTCTCTATTGGCGTTTTCTCTACTGCCAACAACTTCAAACGATGGATGGCTGTTAGGAGATCATGGATGCAGTATGATGTAGTTCGGTCAGGAGCTGTTGCAGTATGTTTCTGTGTTGGTCTGGTAAGAAATTGTTCTTATTTTCATAAGAAAATGAGTGACCATATTGATTGTAGGTTGATGAAAATTTAGTAAAGAGATCCTCTAATTGTAGTACCACACAGTGTAGAGAATGAGTAATAGTTTTCGGTCCATAATTTATCCTTAGAAGTTACTCAAATTATCTTACAGTGCCGCAAATATTAGTGATGTTGATAAATAATGTGAGATATTTACCTGAAGACTTTAAAATTGAGGTGTTGTAGCACAAAAATCAGATTGTGAACGAAGAACTCTGGAATGAAGCACAAACTTACGGAGATACTCAGTTGATGTCTTTTGTTAATTATTATAGCCTAATCACCTAGAAGACATTAGTCGTTTGCATCTTTGGGGTCAACATCTATCTCTTTTCATACCAGTACAAGAGATTCTTCATTTTAGCTTCATGAAATTAGCATTCTCTAAAGTGTCTACCTTCCTCTGTGCTCCAACAGACGGAGGTTGTTTCAGCGAAGTATATTATGAAGACAGATGATGATGCATTTGTGCGTGTAGACAAAGTACTTTCTTCTTTGAATAGGATTAATGTGACTCAGGGGTTACTGTATGGTTTCATCAATTCGGACTCCCCTCCGCATAGGTATACTGACAACAAATGGTATATTAGTCAAGAGGTAACTTACTCTAACTCTGGGTTACTGTTTCCTTGATTTCTTTACTCTATTTGCTGTGAAAATTCAGTTGTTTTGGTTATCTAACCATTTACTCCCAATCTGAATTTATGTATGAATTGCCAGAAGAAAGCTATCCTCCTTGGGCACATGGTCCTGGTTATGTTGTTTCAAGTGACATAGCAAAGATGGTCTACAATAGGCATACCAAAGGCCAATTAAAGGTATATACCCTCTTGCTTCTTCTTTTTTGTTTGTTTGTTTGTTCGTTTGTTTCCATATCTTAAGAGATTTTCTGGTATCCTTTTTGATAGTTTACAGTGTCAGTTGTTCCCATTACTTGGGAGTCCTTCAATGCCTGGTTATAGGTTCAATGAAACGTGAGGTTTTAATGTGACCCTATTTTCTTACCCGTGAAACTTTATGGGGTTTGATTTGATTTTTGAAGAATGTCGAGAAGCTGATGAATCTACTCTTTCTGCTTACAAAATATTCTTAGGTTATTGCCATTACTATGTTGGAACCCAGATACATCTAAGACTTGCTCTTAATTATCTTCTCTGTATTCTATTATAATATCTTAAACTCTCTTTATTGTACTCTTGCATAACAGGCATTTGATGAGGCAATTGGTGTACTTCATACTCTAGGAAAAGAACCCCACAAGGACCGTACTTCAATAATGCAGCTTCTCTGTGATTACTCACTCTAGGAACCTCCGATGTGCAAGATACTGCAGTACATGAAATCAAAGATGCAGCACCAGCGCCACCAAAAGGTTGAGGAATGAGGATGTGCAGAATTTCATTGAATTCTTGTGTCGTTTCAATAGGCTGTTATTTCTAATGCATGGTTTTCATCTTGGCACTTACAGTTACAGTAGGAACCAGGACCACGAACAACCGTAACAGTTTGATTTCTAGTTCAATATTACAGGGTAGACATTACTAACACAATTTCTATTGGTACATATGTAGAGTATGCATACACCATGAAAGTGACCGAAAAGAGCGATGTGTATAGCTTTGGAGTTGTGTTGATGGAACTGGTCACAGGAAAGATACCTAGTGATTCTTTTTTTAGTGAGAACAACGACATAGTAAAGTGGGTGACAGATGCGGCTGCAACATCTGAAGATCACTGCTCAAATTTGCGTCACCTTATGGACACGTGAATAAATCCATCTTCAAGTGACTACACAGAAATGGAGAAGGTATTGAATGTTGCAATTCTTTGTACCTCTGCGTTTCCCATGAACAAACCCTCCATAAGAAGGGTCGTTGAATTTCTTAAAGATGGTAGGGATATTTGTTTTCTTGCCACAAGTCCTAAATGTTGTAGCAATACAAGCTAGTTGTTGTACTTAGTCTTGCTGGGGTACATGGTCAATTTCACCGTTGCATTTTTGAAACGGTAGAAATATTATCGTGTTGTAGTTCAAGGTAAAGATAATGTGCCGATTTTATATCATTTGCTTATCGAAGAATATTTTTCAACCGTAAACCTTTTTATAGTCGAGACTTTGAGTACCACTAACTTTTTAAACCAAACTTTTATCAAAATGCGCTTTAATAGTCTCTTGTACACCATGGATAGAATCATGCCTTTTGGATTAACGGTGATAAAATCGTGCATTTGGAGTTACAATAACAATCTGCCTGATAATGCATGCATGCATACTTGGGATTTTATGGTACATAGTTGGTTTCTTAAGAGTAATGTCGCACTATCTTAGGTCGGTTCGGCAGCCTATTCTGAGTAAGGATGTGTAAAAACTTAACACACTTAGGATTTGGATTGTTCTTTATATTTGCTTGTAGATCCTACTGCGCAGTGTTTTCTGCATTCGAGAGTTGCTGTTTCATTTTGTTTTGTTTTCTTAAGTACAGTGGCCAAACAACGGGGGAGCAAGAACCTGAATAGATAAAAAGCTATTAACGAAATGTAAAAGTGGATAAAATTACACGAGGAGCCAAAATTATGTTCTCACAAACCAGTTTCTAACCCACCAAGTAGACTAGATCACAACAAAATTCCATTCCAAAATATTTTGTTGCCAGGACTTGAACCCGGGTCTCTCAGGTGAGAGCCGAGTATCCTGGCCACCTAGACTACAACGGATGGTTGCTTTCATATAATTGAACCAATAATTCTCACAAAATTCATATCATGCATACCATACGCTTATTTTCGGTGTGGCTTTCACTCCACTGTCCTACCACCACATGTAACAAGACTCACAACTACTTCCAACTACGCTTATTTTCGGTGTGGGAAAGAAGGAAAAGAATTTTCTTTTATTAAATGATGTTTCTCCAGAATTTTCAAATAGGATCCTTAATCCCGCTAATTATGGAGGTTAATGAAACCTTTTTTATTATCAAATAGCTGTTAGAAAGGACCCTAAATTGTACACTTAAGTCTAATGGTAAACAATTTTGTTGAATATTCCTCAATTTCACCAAATTTTATTCATTATTCATCAATTTGACCAAAAATGGAGTAATTTAAACACAAACATTATTTTCGTTTTTAAGTCTAAAACATACACACACAATGATCCTTAAATTGTTTGTCTGGCCAATAGAAAGCCAAAAATATCTGATCCAATGGATATAAATATAGATTTAGGAAATCATTATTCTTTGGATTTTTTCTCAGGTTATTAATTTTATGTTCTTCCATAAATACATATTCCTCGATATTAAAATATACGAATATTTTACTAATTAAAAAATATATAATATTTAGACAAAAATAATTAAAAAATAATCAAAAAAGAGTGTTATAACTAAGTATAATCGTACTAAAATGGACAGATATGATTTTTTTCCAATGAGTCACACGGATCACAATCCGTATGACAAGATAGAACTAGATATAAAGCGTTGATGGATTTTGATCACACGGTCTATCTTTCTCCCTCAAGTAATTCATTTTTTAACATGTGGTGGTGGCTTAAACTTAGTTGCTGAGAGAGGTTTGAGCAACCAATTCATTTTCTGTTGCTACAAGTCTGTGCATCAAAGTGAATAGCTACATGATCACTTTTTTAGATGCTATAAGTTACTTGAAAAACGGATCTAGCAATTAAATATATTTGGTTGTGGCTCAAACTTAGTTGCTGAGAGAGGTTTGAGCAA
>JAJJMC010031495.1:3890410-4020602 GCA_023531435.1 Papaver californicum
ATTTTGTTGTTGCTACGAGTCGGTGCCTCAAAGTGAATAGCTACATGTTCATTATTTTAGTTGCTATAAATTACTTGAACAAAGGATCTAGCGATTAAGTGTATTTTTTTCGTTGCTAAATAATAGTGGACACATGATTATTGCCGCCAAAAAATTTGGCAGTTGCAATTTTAGACGCTTAAACTCTTTAAGCGACTAAGTTTCCGAGCTCTTGCTAAGATTTTAGACGCTTAAACCCGTTTTTCTTGTAGTGACGGGTTTGCTAAACTTTGATTTTTCTTTAATTTGATCTTAGCAAACTTCAATATGTGTAACTAATTACTTGATTGATTGAGAATGATTTCCTAGTTCTAAATATGATTTAAATCTTTATAAAAATCTATTTTTAATTCTTCATATAATTATGGTTTGTTTTTACTTGTATTGATTAAAAAATTATTTATAAAATTGTATAGGTTTCCAATTAATTTTTTTATTGATTAATCTAATGCTAGTAAAGATTTGGAAGATAAGTGTAATAGTCTACTAATTTTTGTACACAAGTAGAGAAAACAAGACCTTGTTGAGGGATTCTGAGGAGCAATTGTGTGTATAAACAAACCTAGAAAGTGGACCTTGAGCTAATAGTCTTACTACTAGGATCCACCTATAAATTCACAAAATATAATGCATTTGACCAAATTACATCTACAGTGAGCTACTACTAAGTTTAGGAGAATAAAATCTGGTATTAAAGAGCTTCTGCATTCAGTGATAAAGAATTTAGGGGATAGCACTGAGCTAGATGTTATTCTACGGTTGGTAATAATTTGTGATTGACAATAAATAGATGAATATAATAATTTAATGAATATTTAGTAACAAAGAATGATTCCTTGATCATATTTCTCTTCATTGATTTCAACCTAGTATTTTAAATTTATTTTATTTAAAATATTTTAGAAAACCCCCTTCATGACACTTTTCAACAACTAAAACTCCTTGCTTTTCGAAGGATCGAACCTTACTTCTATTATATTATCTATTAATTGAGTGAAAAATAAGATAATTAATTTGGTGTACCAATGACACGCATCAAATTTTGGCGCTGCTGCCGGGGAGCAGTCGGTAGATTTTAGTTGTTTTATTTTTATTTATTTATTTTTATTATTTTTTAGTTTTCTTTATTTAAAATTTCTTAGGTATTTATTAATTTTTATTTTAGATTTTATTTGTAACTTCATTTTATATATTTTTGGGTTCAGGTACTTGATCTCTGGCATGCAAACGTTGGGATTACCAAAGGTGCGGAATTTGAACTCGCAAGGGAACAGTACTACAAGAACTCCAGTTCTTTCTAAAAGATCCACCTTCAGAAGAGATAGTGAACGGTGTATACCCTCCACCACCTCCACCTCCAGAGAGGAAGACGTTGAGAGATCTAACATCCCCATGTTTGGACTCTCAACCACTGTGTATTACTCTGACTGACAAAGTGGAACTCAAATCAAACCTCTTTAGTTGGCTTCCTAAATTTAAAGGACTGTCGGGTGAAGATCCTAATCGACATCTGCAGCAGTTTCAGAATATATTACGAAGTTTGAGAAAGAGTGATGAAGATTCTGATAATGTTTTCCTACAAGCTTTTTCATTCTCACTGGCGGACCAAGTAGAATCATGGTTATACAACCTCCCTTCCGGAAGTATTACCACATGGACCGGAATGAAAAAAATATTCTTTGAGAAGTATTTCCCTGCTTCTAAGGTTGCATCTATTCCTAAGGAGATCAGTGGTATTGTGCGGATTACTGGAGAATCTTTGTATGAATACTGGGAAAGGTACAAGACATTGTTGGAGAGCTGCCCACACCATCAGATACCACCACAACTTATCATCACACACTTTTATGAGGGGTTAATACCGCATGAGAGGCACTTGATTGATGCTGCTAGTAGTAGTGCATTAGCTAATAAAATTATCAAGTAAGCCACGAGTTTGATTGAGAGCATGGTTGGAAACACAGTAGTTTCACACTAGAGATTCATCGACAGTTTAAAAAGTTAGTGAGATGGGTGATTCTTCACATATCGAGCAGCGAATGGGTAATGTAGAAAAGATGGTCCAACGGATAACTTCCATATTTGCTCCTACATACGAAGACGATGCTGAGGTGAATGTTATATTTCCTAATAAAACACCGAGGTATGATCCTTATTCTCCTACTTAAAATCCATATTGGAAAGATTACTCGAATTTCAGTTACTCAAACAAACAGGTTGCAGCTCATATGCCATCTTATGGGCGACAAAATGGTTTTCAACTACCACAGTTCAAACCACAACCTCAAGTTTCCAAGGAGGACACCTCTGAGAAGATGATTATCATGATGCAAGGTCTAACATCCATGTTTCAACAAAATCAGCAGAAAACTGACTCATCCATTAAAGATTTACAAACACAAATGGGTCAGTTAGCTACAACAGTGACCAGATTATAGGGACACGCATCAACAAAGTTGTCATCACAACCTGTTGTGAACCCAAGAGAGCATGTCAACATTGTAACTCTCAAGAGTGGGAGGCAATTTGAAGAGCCACAACAACAAGAAGATGGTAGTGGCAACATAAAAAAGGAAGTAGAGGTGGAAACCATACCAAATGAAAAGCCAACCTCAACCGGCCAACCTAAGGACACGGTGCCTACTTTTACTACTCCACCACATTTTCCTAGTCGCTTTTCTAAGTCAAAAAATCAAGATTATGGATATTTTCAGGAAGGTCCACATGAATATTCCATTTATTGAGGCCACCAGAAAGGTACCTAAGTATGCCAAGTTTCTAAAGGATTTTTGTACATAGAAGGATAAGTTGATTCCTAATGAAGTCACCCAAATAGGCAAAAATACTTCAGCTATGTTATTGAAAAAGATGCTTGCAAAGTGTACATATCCTGGGGGTTTCACAGTGCCAACTACTAATGGTACCAAGAGGTTTGAGTGTTCTTTACTCGACTTGGGAGCGTCCATAAGTGTTATGTCAGTCGATATCTATGATTCTTTGAATCTTGGACCATCAAAAGAGACATGGATTGTCATTCAATTAGCAAACAAGTCTAACATATATCCGAAGGGATTCGTGGAAGATGTGTTAGTTCAAGTGAATGAGTTAATCTTTCTGGTTGACTTTTATGTTGTGGATATGCAGAATAAAGAGAGTTTTTTATCTACTTCGTTACTTCTTGAGAGACTGTATATGCAGACTGCTAAGACGAAGATTGATATTGATAATGGAACACTCACTATGGAATTCAAAAAAGAGGCCATACACTTCAACATATTTGAAGCAATGCGTTATCCTAGTGATGTTCACTCTGTTTTCTCTATCGATGTTATTGGTTCGTTAGCACAACAGATGTTTTTGAGCAACGAAGAAGAATTTGGAGTTGTGTTACGAATTAACATTGAGTTAGACGTCCATGGGATTCCTAGACTAGACTTTGATGCTGTAAAATAATTGTTTGAGATGTGTGGTGCCTTAATGACGTTACAAGAAGCTCAAACGGGCAATATTCCATATATATCTCTACCTGTAACTGATGAAGTTCCTTTACCTTCTGTTGTGCAAGCGCCTAAATTAGAACGTAATCCTCTACCTGATCACTTAAATTATGATTAGTTGGGTGATAAGGAAGATCTTCTGGTCATTATTTCAAACAATCTCACAGAAGTACATGAAGAACGCTTGATTAGGGTTTCGAAAGCACTTAAAACGGCCATTGGTTGGACAATTACTGACATCAAAGGCATTATTCCATCCATGTGCATGCATAAAATCTTAATGGTATATGATATCAAGCCAGTACGTGATGATCTGCGTAGGATTAATCCCCCAATGATGGAGGTCGTGAAGAAAGAGATCCTCAAATTACTAAGTGTAGGAGTGATTTACCCAATTTCTGACAACAAATGGGTCAGTCTAGTACATGTGGTACCAAAGAAATCTGGTGTTACTGTTGCCAGAAATCAAGATGACTATCTTGTTCTTACACGAGTTCAAACAGGATGAAGAGTATGCATAGACTACAGAAAGCTTAATTCTGCTACCAGAAGGATTGTTTTCTTTTACCATTCATTGATCAGATGTTAGAAAGGTTAAAAGGACATTCAAATCATTGATTTTTGGACGGTTATTTGGGTTACAATCAGATTGTTATTGCACCGGAGGATCGGGAGAAGACTACTTTTACTTGTCCTTTTAGTACGTTTGCATATAGACGGATGTCGTTTGGTCTTTGCAATACATTTTCCACTTTTCAAAGATGTATGGTGAGTATATTTTATGATTATGTAGAGCGCATGATTGAGGTATTTATGGAAGATTTTAGTGTTTATTGTGATTCATTTGATATTTGCTTAGAAAATCTTGAACTTGTACTTAAAAGATGCATAGATACTAATCTTATTCTAAATTGGGAGAAATGTCATTTTATGGTGAACCATGGTATAGTGCTTGGTCACATTGTGTCCTCTCGAGGGCTCGAAGTAGACAAAGCAAAGATAGACTTGATTAGAAACTTACAATACCCCACTTTGGTGGGGGAGATTCGCTCGTTTCTTGGTCATGCAGGTTTTTTATAGAGGGTTTATCAAAGATTTTTCCAAAATCTCAATGCCAACGTGTAAATTGTTGCTAAAAAGGTTAACTTTAACTTCGACCATGAATGTAAGGATGACTTTGACATACTAAAGGAATTGTTGACTACTGCACCAATTATTAAATTACCTGACTGGAGTTTGTCATTCAAGTTGATGTGTGATGCAAGTGATTATGTAGTCGGAGTTGTTTTAGGTCAGAAAGTTGACAAACGGTCACACATGATTTGTTATGCATCTAGGACTCTAAACGATACACAAATTAAGTATTCTGCCACCGAGAAAGAGTTATTGGCTATAGTATTTGCATTAAAGAAATTCAGATCTTATTTAGTAGGTACAAACGTGATTGTATATTCAGTTCACGCAGTACTTCGGTACTTATTCAAGAAGAAGGAAGCTTATCCAAGATTAATACGGTGGATTCTGTTGTTGCAAGAATTTAATATTGAAATTAGAGACAAGAAAGGTGTTGAGAATACAGTGGCAGACCATCTTAGCTTACTTGTTGTTTCCGAGGAAAAACTTCCTTTAAAAAATTATTTTCCAGATGAACAATTGTTCTAAATTGAAGATTCAACACCTTGATACGCTGATATAGTAAACTACTTGGTTACGAGGCAAGATCTAGTACAATGTCCAAATTCTAAAGCTTAAGAAAATAGCCAAACAATATATGTGGGATGAGCCTTACTTGTGGAAATTCGGTGCTGATCAGATTATCTACTGGTGCGTACCTAACGCTGAATTTCAATCAATTCCATCTTTTTGTCATTCTTATGCTTGTGGTGGTCACTTTTCTAAACTATCGCTCTCAAAGTCCTTGATAGTGGCTTTTATTGGCCCAACTTATTTGAGAATGCATATAATTTTTGCAAAAAAATCTTGTGATAGATGTCAACGAACGAGCAATCTAGGTGCTCGAAATCAAATGTCACTCACATCAATTCTTATTGTTGAGATTTTTGATTTGAGGGGAATTAATTTTATGGGTTCTTTTGTTAATTCGTTTGGGAAATTTTAAATACTTCTGTTCTGGATTATGTGTCAAATTGGGTGGAAACTAAAGCCACCCATACTAATGATTCTTAAGTTGTTTATGAGTTTATGAAGGAAAATATTTTCTCTAGACATGGTACAACAAGAGTGGTTATCAGTAACGGAGGTTCACACTTTCAGAAATCCTTTCATGTTCTTCTCAAGAAGTACAACATTATTCACAAAGTTGGTACGCCGTATCGCCCACAAACTAGTGGGCAAGCTGAAATCTCAAATCGTGAGATTAAGTCCATTCAAAAGAAAACGGTCAACACAACAAGTAAAGATTAGATCTTAAGACTCAACGATGCACTTTGGGCGTTAGAACAGCATATAAGACACCGATTGGTATGTCTCCATATAGGTTGGTTTATGGAAAAGCTTGTTATCTCCCGATTGAGTTTGAACATAAGGATTTATGGCAGTAAAGATTTGCAACATGGAGCATGACGAAGCGGGAAAACATAGTAAACTATAAATAAATGATCTAGAGGAGATACGTAATGATACTTACGAGAGTTCTCGCATATACGAGGAGAAGACTAGTCACCTTATGTTCCTAATCCATCTAGTTTTCTCCACCGCTCTTCAAATACCGCCCAAACACCTTGGTTTCTTCCTTGTGTTTGTTGGATAATCCATATTGATTTTTCCTTTAAGAAAACTGATCGTTCTATGGGTTTATACTTTTCTTCTGCTCTCGGTCGACGTCAATTCGTTTTGATGTTGGATCAGGCCGGGCTCAATCGGATTTCCAGGATGAAGCTAAGTCACATCTTCACTCTCTACAATGGCTACACCAAAATATGTTGCCCATGGTTTGCATCCTCATGGATTGTAAACAATTATCGGGCATCGTCAACCAGAAAACAATATGCTTACCCCTTTGCACCTGAAAAACATCATTCACCGGTACACAATTTTTATGTCGACCTCCCACGGGCGACGTTTCCCCACATACCTCGGACTTCCAATACTTCCGATGATATCTTAGCAAAAAATTAAAATCTAGTTGTCGATATCTACAATTTATGTCCACATATATACAACCACAACAAATACTTAATGTATTCTCTGCTTTACTTTCTCGGCATAATATTGCCACATTCATGTACCATGTTATTTAATAAATAAATATATGATCTTTCTATTTAAAAAACAGACTCCTTGCATGTACTGTAGTGTGTGAGTTTGCAGTTTGCCCTTCTAAGTAGAATGGTCTCGAAAATATTAAAATGTAAGATTTTCGTGTTGTACGTGATTTAATGAGAAGTGTGGAAAGAGCGCAATAGTTATGTTAATGGAGGATGAGATAATTTTGCTGACTAAACAAACTCTTATTCTTTAGTGGTTTAACGATAATATTTCCAATAGTTAATCGGTATCGCAAATTCTTTTTTATTGTAAGTGATGATTATTGGATGTTTTCAGTTACCTAAGAAATAACTTTTTCTTACACACTGTTTTTGCCGGTATAAAGGGATCCAAGGTGCGACAACCCCTCTGGTCAAGTCATGGGGATCTAGGGGCTTCACCATGTTCGAAATTGTTTGTATTCGTTAGAACGCTAATTAAAATAAAATTTCAAATTCTAACAGAGCCAAGTTTTATTGAAAATAATTGAAATAATTCCTGCAAAACAACAATCACTACCAAATAATTTTCGATAAAGGCTGAGTCGTGGACTAGATTGTGGTTTTTAAGACGATTTCACGGTTTTATCTAACTGTGAAAATAGGTCTTAAATTGCAGTATCTTCCCTAGGATAAAATAGCCGATCAAATTAAACACTGAACTTCTCAGATAACGTGGAAAATTGAAAAACTCTTACTCTATCGGTTCTTGCTCAGAATACTAAATGTTACGAAAAATTGTACTTTATTTCTTATGAGAAAGAGTTTTTCGTAACCAAAATGTATTCAAAATCATTTAATAATACTATTAAAGAAAATTAATATTATCATTAAATCTCTCTAGCAGTCCAAAAATATAACAAATAATGATACAATAAACATGATTAATTAAAAAATAATGGACATTAAAATCAGGATTTCAAAATAGTTTTAAGCACTCTAAAAAACATCAAATTCGAAGAAGACCTTCAAGACCTCGCTTCCCGGATTAATATTATATACGTACTTAATATTATGTACGTATACCTAAACAGTAGGAAAAGGCCTAAAATCTCTAACCACTAGGCTAACACTTGAATGTTGATAAAAATATTTTTAAAAAAATCATTTTAATAAATATACTCTAACAAGTTTCATAAGATATCATGAATGGTTACGTTGTTAGACGCTTTCATCTTACCCTGAAGACGCAAACTCATTCACCCAATTGTAATAAGGAATTTGAATTTATTTTAGAAGAATCAAACTAATGTCTAAAAGTATCATAAGATCTTTGAAGTCAAAAATATATCAATTATTTATCTTGTATTTCCATCATCCTTATCAGACTAGATATTCTAATAATTATGTTTCCCAATCTTTTCAACTGGGAGGTGATTATTTATTGCTCTAGGGCTAACTGGCTGTCATGAACCATTAAATATTTCCCTATACGCCATTACATACATTTTTATTGTAACTATAAAGGTGAGTAAAACACCTAAATCTTCGGATTTTATCCGATCCAATCCGTATTTTTAAAGGATAGATAATCGACAAGTCTTTCGATGGATTGGACGCGGATGAATTTTTAAAACCCAAAATTCTAAAAGGAGTGGATACGAGTGGAAAATGACACATCCATTGGTCACCCGATCCTAAGGACAATGTTAATATTATACTTATGTACGAAGGTTATTATAAGAAATTATTATGTAGTATATATAGTTTCCTATTGATTAGGACTTCGTCTTTATTTGTTGAAGAGAACTTTATATTCTACTTCTCCCTTTCAACGATTTTCTCTTTTGTTCACTTTAGATTCTTTTTGTTTTTCTAGCATTAAATCTTCATTTATTTCATTGTAAGTAAGAAATTTACATCTTCCTATAACACCAAAGCAAAGTTATATAAAAATTATGGGAAATTATCACACTAAAATCAAGATTTAAGTAAATGAAAAATTGGTCGAGTATGATTATAATTTCATATTCAATGTTAAACATTCACCTGTTTTCATTTTTTTATAAATCCATCAATCAACCCGCATTTACTCAGCTTATCCGCCCATTTTTGGATGTCAAATCCAATGGATAATAGATTGGATATTGGTAATACATTATTTATATGCACTGACCACATGTAATACCAAATTTGTATCCGTCCATCATTTGCTCACCAATTGATCATCCCTAGGTGCAACTACCGAAACAATAATAATTAGTTGTCTTCCTTATTAGAAACGCAAGAGTACAGCTTGGGCAGTTTAGATTGGATTAAAATCTATTGCTTAAATTTACTTAACCACGCTCTTTGAAGATGAGTCTCAATCCAATCCAAACTACTGTCCAAGTTGTACTCTCATATCTCGAATAAAGAAGACAAACTAATTATTACTGTTCCGGTACAACTAATTATAATTATTACTGTTCCGGTAGTTGCACCAATGCCTCCTCATCTAAGCAAATGCACTGGCATTTGCGCCACTTGAAAACAAAAACGTCGCACTGCATGTGCAGGCAGCTAACACCGTTAAATCGGCGCCATAAGTGGAAATTGACAGAATTGACTCAACGCCGCCTCCCAAGAACATTTTCTGCAGCCTTTACTACTCGCTCTAGCCCGTATGGGAGTCAGTCGGACTCAGCCCTTGGGCAGGTAAATAGGTCCTGGTTCCGAGGCGAGGTCGGCGGGACTAAAATTGGAAATTCATAGCGGTTGATGGTCATTTGCAAGGTTAATTGATGGGGCTGAATTATGTCATTAATCACCACCACTTAGGCACTTACGTCTTGGTGAAATCTCACGAGTGGAGTGACCTAGAACGATCAGATCCTAGGTTATCCAGCTTCTCAAGTCTCAACTCTCAACATCATTTTGGAATTCGGAACTAGTACTAGTAGCCTGGTATTCTATGCTCAACATATGCCATTTTTCATACAATAAATGGCGCTAGCAAGATTTTAAGCAGAAAATCTAAGAAAAAATCCGCAAATAAAAATAAACAATCTTACTTGCTCATGGAGAGAAATTAAGTTAGCGATAAAGGCTTTTCTTTATCTCCAATAGTACCTTATTGAACACCCCCATCAGCTGTTTAATCACTTTAGTTAAAAGGTGCAAATCTAAACTATCATTATCAAAAAAAGGTTCAAAACTATAAACCCCCCAAAAGAAAACCTAAGCTAGAATAAAAAACAAAAAAAAAACACCAAAAAAAAAACATCTAATTATAATTAATTATAAGATTACCTAAAATTAACTATATTCTAGCTGAGATCAGATTCATGAGGCATACTAACAAAATGTTGAGGATTACTGTCTCTTCTGGTTTGACCCCATTCATGCATTGACAGATAAAGTTTCTTAGCAGCAACAAGAAAATCAACAGCTTGTAACGGTGTTAATATGTGTACCAGTTCCTTCACTGTCTTCAATCTTAATCTATCAGCTTCTTCCCAAATACTTGCCAACTCCGCCGCGTGATCATCGACTGCTTTATTCATTACCAGCCCATTAGTTTGACAGTCATTTAATGAACTCATTAGCATTGATGATCCAGTATCTGAAGTGTTAATCAAAGACGCGAGTTGTTGTTCACCAATATCTTCTTGTAATACTTCCAATCGGTTGGATATCATTTCTTCTTCTTTCACTGTTTTACAATGAAGTTCATTAACTAAACCTAATTGAACGGATGATAGTTCACCTAAGTTTCCTCTTCTTATACCTTGCAAAAACTCATCTAAATGAGCCTCTAACTCGGTCCCACATAGTGTATAAACGAGTTGAATGGCTAGAGTTGGTCTACAACCAGCAATCCATAGGAATGAATTCTCAAAAGGTGTTGTCCAAGTTGGTGAGAATGATGAAGCTGGATCTTCTTTGACTAATATAATTCTCTTCTCATGATACTCTTGAAATTGTTTGATGTTTTTTTCAGCAATGGTTTTTAGTTTCTCATCGTTTCTTCTATCTTCTTTTGCTACTTGATTTAACTCGTTTAAATCTTTCCCTTGTTGGTTGATCCAATTCTCAAAACAACGATGAAACGGACATAATCTTGATCCTTCCATTTCCATAGACACGTGTAGATAGACTTCTAGAGCCAGAAACCAAGTATAAAGAGCTAGTATATAAAATGGAAGAGGAAGAAATTTTGTAGCGAGGAAGTTATGTTTTAAACGAACTTGCAATAAGGTCCTATGAGTTAATGTTCTAAAATAGCAAAATTTAGAAAATGAAAAAGACGAAACATACACGTGGTAATGAACTACTGCTATAACAAAGACAAGTGGAATATGAGTTAAACCATTCGCTCTATATATTTTAACACGTGGAGGAAACCCACAACTATCAGAAAGAGATCTAAAGAAACAATCACGTTTTATACTGAAGTTTGTGTGTGTGACGCATCTCTGATGATATAGTTTTAGTAATCCAAGAAAGAGACAGAGCAAAATTTGTTTTCTTAGCAGGGCAAGTAACTGTGAATGTAGATAGAAAAACAAGCAATAGGAGGATATTTGTGGAGAATAAAAGTCGATCTGTTTAGAAAACAGAGGACCGAAATGAGGCGGTGAGGAGTGGAGGTGAGTGAGGGGAGTGAAGAAGATAGAGACGAGGGTTTCAGTTTTTTGGTTTGATCAGCATTTCCAAGGAGCCAAAAGCAAAAGAAAAAGGGAGACAAACAAAACAACGTCTGAGTATCACGCAAATCCTTAATAAAGTACCAAATTGTTCATCCAACGGTTGAATCACATTTGGAAATATGTCTACAATTATCACCTGGACGTATCCAATCTGATTGCGGAGAAAATTATGAAACTCTCGGATTTGTTGCCATATGGGTGCCGACGTATGTTTACGGATATGGATGGTAGAGGAGGGCCTTCATATCCGACAAACCTTGCTTGGATTTTGTAATATCTTCTTTTTAATCAGTTGGCAGGGTTTAGGATGCGAATGGGTTTTCCGAAACTCATACTGTGATTAGGGCTGTATCAGAACCGAGGTAAGCCGAACAAAACAGAGATCAACGGTTCCAGTACCGTATCCAAAATCAGAGCCGTCAGATTAATGGTACCGGTACCATTTCTAACACAATTCCCGATCGAACCGTAACGGGGAACCCGCTAATCTAAGTCTTTGATTTCATCTAATCCTACGCGTTCATCTTAGGTTTAGAGAAGGTTAGATTATTCATTTTGCGCCTCTCACTCAGTCGAAACTCGATAATCAGAAAAAATTCTTCTCTTCTTTATCTTCATCACCACAACACAACCACCACCACCACTCGTAGAGAGTCACACCACCACAATCACCCCTTATTCTTCTTCTTCTTTGTGTATTTCTTTAGTTCATATTAATACTCATTTTGAAGATCAAATCATAAACTTAGTAATCCATCGTTCCTTTTTCAATAAAAGTGCTGGTAGTCGTAAACAAATTTATTCTCGTCTCCTTCTATTATTATCATCATCACCAGTAAACCCTTATAATTCACTAAAACACCAATCTATTCTTATTGATTTTGGTCCATCACCAGTGTTGGAAAATAAAAGAAGAGCGACACCTGTAAGGTGATTAAAGAAGGAAACAATGCAATTAGGAAGAATGAGAAGCACACAATCAAAGCCGTATCGAAGGATCGAAACAGGACAGATGTGAAAGACTGAGCAAATCTCTGCATGATCGACACCTAAGATCGGGAAAGTAACATCACACTGATCGAAACATATAGCATTAAGTGCGTATCGAACGGGAAAGTAGGAGTAATGATGAGCATAGAGCGGGAAAGTAAGAATAATGATGAGCATAGAGCGGAAAAATAAGAATAATGATGAACATAGAGCGGGATAGTAAGGTGATAATTACTTTTATTATAGGAATGACACGTATGATCGGGACAAAGCTGATTCTCAAGGAACGAAGAACACGTGTAAACCATACAAGGTAACGGACCAAAAACCAAAAGGCATGACCTGTCAATCTTATAACCATCCCGATCCTAATATAATAAGGAGAACGATAGAGGGTATCAGACAAGAGGGACCCACTAATAAATCTATAAATAGAAGAGAGCATTCAACGGAGTGGGGGTCGGAAAATCAAAGAGAAGAAAGGCTAAGGAAGTTTTATCAAAGAGAAAGGAGAAAGATTATTAGGTATGTATATACTGTGGATGATTAGATTAGAAGGTGGGTACCTTCATGATTCATTTTCTTGATTTTAAAAGATGATGGATTTGTAACTGTAATTTGATCAGATTTATGATCTGTAAATGAATGGATTGTAAAAATGTTTATCAAATCATTGTTTTTAAAGAGGATTCTGTGTATCAATTCGTTAGCTAAAATCTTATGTTTATTGTATTATCATTAAATCATTCGTTGTTAATGTCAATGGGAAGTTTGGCATAAACAACCAGTAAACCCTTATAATTCACTAAAACACCAATGTATTCTTATTGATTTTGGTCCAGAGTCAAAAGAAAACAATAAGATTGTGTCTTTACTTCATCAATTGTTTACAAGAAATAACCCCAAAGGTCTAATTCATCAAAAAGATTTGAACATCAATTGTTTACAAGAAACAAACCCAAAGGTCTAATTCATCAAAAAGATTTGAACTTGATTTGTTTGGAGAAGTTTCCAATTGTAAATTGTTATGGAGTTGTTGTTGATTTTACTAAATTGGGTAATTTGAGAGATCCATTTGATTTTGTATTGAAGAAGAGAACAATTGATACCCATTCGATTCTGAATCGGAATTAAACCTGGACCGAACCGACATGCACGGTTTCATAACTGAACCGAGCATTGTCGGTACAAATACCGATTCCAGAAGTGAAAATCGACCATAGGTCGGTCCGGCCCTGGGTTTTACAAAAACACCGAGTTGAACCTTCATGTGCGCAACCTTGACAGTAATTATTAACATCAAATGACTTAATTACTTATAGGATCTCCACCTATATTTACAAAACGGTAATCATGGTACACCATAACAACGTCCACAAGGTACATAATGTAAAAGTTATATTAAAATGATACAAATAGCTTTTGAATATAATTTTTTTATGTTCGGAGGAAGTTGAGAAATAATAAATTATATTCGAGTCGTGTTCTAAAAAGATCCTATAACTAAACTAGTTTTAAACTTTATACGGTGCATGAAAAACAGCCCAAACTCGTGGTGTTTAAGTACACAAGTTTAAAAAAATTAAATCTTAAGACTTCGGATGTTTAAAAACAGAGCCTAAATATTAAGATTGAGCCTAGTTTATAAAATTTTGGTTATATTTGGATGAGTTTTAAACACCGCTCGGTATTTGAAACAACGTTTAGTATTTGGTATGAATACGGAGACATTTGAATGGTGTATGTATCATTCGAGTTTACTATATATATAGTATAAATAACTTACCATATGTACTGCCGCCCCAGTATGGTATGTATATTTATATTAATTCAATGATTGTGGATGATCTAACTGGCATATGGAAAAATACAAAAAATGGCAGGGAAAGGAGGGTTTATTCACTAAATATAATTTACATATATTACATTGATTTAAACCTATGTTTATATGTAAGAAAGTAAACCCCAAATTACATATATATGAGTTGCACATAAATGGACCCAAAGTCCTACAATACTTCTCCCGTATATGGTATAGTACTAGTGTTTCAAACGCACATATTTATTCGCATGCAGTGTAACGTAAGTAATTCCCTTTTTAATAAATATTGTGCCTAAGTTAAATTGTCTCATTGAAACCTACTAGGAAATTAGAGGAAAAAAATCATATTATTAAAAAATAATAATAGTAAAAAAAAAACTTAATATGAAGTTAAACTCGCATTTATTAACTCGTTAAAACAGTCACAAGAAAAATTTTATTGGGACAATTCTTCGACAAAGGGAAAATAGTATAAAGTCCACTAGTATAAAAATGGGCTTAGGGGATAGTTAAAAACAGTCACCGAAATAATTATGTGGCAGTTTTTCAAAAAATACCCCACTGTCACCAAAGCCCATGTTACGGAAAGTCTTTAAAAAACTGTTACAGAATCATGGCTATATGATAAGTGTTTCTTCGTAAACCTGTCATAATTGAGAACTTACGGTATCATTTTATAAAAGAAACTGTCATAGAAACTAAAATTCTTGTCCAAAGATAGCAGTTTCTTCATAAAACTGTCTTAGTTGACAACTTACAACGATATCTTTTAAATAGAACTGTCATTGTAAACCCTCTTCCATTACACATTTTATGTGAAACTGGCATCGTAGACCTATTTCAATAACATATTTTTCATACAACAGTCATTGTATTATTAGATTTTGCAGTGAGTTAATGTTACAGTTATTGATGATACTTTAAATTGAAAGATAGAGCCAAAAAAAGAATTATATTTTGTAAATACCTTGTTCAACACAATGATACAACAAAAAATGAGATAACATAAATAAATTATATCTTTTTTTTCGTTATAATAAAAAATATTTCTTGAACTCTAATACTGTAAAGTAGCTTCCACTACCTCAGATTCTTGATCTTCAATGTTCTAACAGTAACTTCCGCTGCCTCTTGATTGGAGAAGGTCTTGTGCTCTCCATTATTAGAAGAATTTGTGTAGTCGCAACCATCACTGTAAACTTCTGAAGCAAAGCACTTCCGATATCTGCAAAGTAGATAACATTTCCATATATTAAAAGGTCGCCAAAAATTGTATACATAGTCCAAAACATGCTGAAACAAGAAAATGAAACCGAACATCCTTCAGATCCTAGCCCACATCAATCTTGTGAAATCGTAGTCATAGAAATGTGAAGAAAAATATTTTATGATGAATAATGCAAACCATGGATTCAACTATTCAAAATGCAACAGAGAAAAGTGAAATATCACATTGTTGTGAAACCATCTGTTTATATGTCTTGTAGTATTGCAGTCATTTATTTTATATCCAATGTTTAGATTGTATCGAAAAAAACTGAGGCTTACTTGAAACCAGATAATAAACCAATGGATGAAGAAATGTTCTTCAATAAAAATTATGTCATTGCATCCATGACAGAACTTTTGAAGCTAACCTCTCACAGTTACATGTACATATATAAATGAATCACATTACCCATATAATAAGAGAGGTAATAGTTGTAAACACAATCTAAAACAATGCATACAAGTAAACATGCCAAATTAAGTAATCAAAGAAAGAAACGAGCATCCTATATCTCGTCCTAGGTAATTTTATGTTTTTTTAGAATGGAGGAAAAAATATTTGATGATAAATAATACATCCCATGGATTTAACTATTCAAGATACAACTGAGAAAGATATAATATAAACACAACAAAAGATTTATTTGGCAAAATCATTACGGTGAATTTTACCTAGTACGGACCTATAAGAGTAGTTGAAAATAAACAAAGACATAATATATATGCTTACTTAAAGAAATGTTAAGCATTCAAAACGTTGCTTCTGTAGAGTACTATCTTTCACTTCACCATTAGCAAGTGGTCGAGCACTTAGGGAATCAATATTTATTAAAAAATAAGAAGTATAGTTCAGATTGTTTAAATTCTCATTAAATAAAACTAATGATAAGTAAGTATATTGCAGGTTTAAATACAAGTGTAAGTTTCCTTTCATTCCATGGGTAACAACAATAACAAATCAATTAATTGTGTGTCCAACCAAAGAATGAGCACATGAACTAGATGCTCAAGTGAACAATGAACTGATATGGACCTCAGGTAGAAAATAGTTTAGGATTCACCAAAATTTAAGTCCAGCAACTGAAGATAAATGTAGCAAAGGTGAAGATATCCGTTGTTGTTCAATTGAAGAAATCGTCGTCGTATCTTTGTTCTTCACGTTCAGCAGCAATAATATTTTTCTTCCTGTTTTTTTTTTCGACTTCCCCTCTCTGCATTTTTATTCAATCTGTTGGATTTATATAGACTTATTAAACCCAAACAACCTTTTCTAATCGATAAGGAATAAATAAATCAATCCCAAACCAACTTCAAATCATGTTTATCTGAATCAGAGAAGAAATATGTTTTCCGGACAAAAGATGGATTTTCCATCTTGGTTTACGACAACAAACTCTTATGAATGACATGTTTAATTATTGCTCCAACTTGATAACTCGATAATCTCCCATAAAAATCGGACTTCAAACAAATCAGAAACTCTCTCTCGCGTGAAAAGAATTTACCGCCATTTTCAAATTTGAAACAAAGAAGGGGTGCCCCTGTCTAACAGTTGGGCACCTTTATCATTTTCCCTAGGTGCCGTTAGTAATTTTTCTCGGGTGCTTTTATCACTTTTTGAGCCGATTTTTTCCACAAATATTTATTTCCCCAAAAGACCTACAAACACACAAAATCACACAATAAGTACCAATCGAGCATTAACAATATAGATAATTGAGGAAAAATCAGACAAAAAAATGTGTCTATCAAATACCCCCAAACTTACTATTTGCTAGTCCTCGAGCAAATCTAATATAAGAATAAAATAATAATCCTAACTCACTTTCGCAGGCATTACGATTGCACTTAGCGTGTGCAACAAGCCTTTAAACCTATAGGTTTCCCTATCAGACGAGTTTTAGTCTCGTGAGGGTTTACAAGAGGTATACCCACAAAACCTTCTACTCCAAACCCTAGCTACCTATGAACGATTGAGGGTAAACATTAAACAAGCTATTTAGTTGGCATACTAAATTATTCGTCTATAGAAGTCATTACCCAATATGAGTCCAATTGATGTACACGAGTTTGCACTCAGCATACTAAAATTCATATATAAGAAAACAAAGCTCTACTTAGATAGTCGTTCAACCACGATACTCAGAATCTATCAAAGTACAATCACATGAAAAGATTTAAAAGGTGGATATAGACAAAATGAAGTTTGCGTGTGTTGACTAAGGTGAACGATGTTTCCCACATCTGTCTGAAGGTCAGTGCCAGGATGAATCCTAATGGATATATTAATATCGACTCAGCTGGTATATACAAGGGTCCCAGCGATTGATTTATTGAAAATAAAATAATTATTTATACTGACAACATGATTAGATCAAATGCATCCAAGCGCATGCTCCTTATCATCATCTTACATGATAGTTCTCATGGATCCTGCATTCCACGCTTGCTTAGGCGACAAAGACAGGAAGAACACACATATTGCTATCAAAGTGTCAATACTCGATTTTTTTTAATTAATGACCTAAATACAATAATGGGTCTTGATCTCAAACACTCTACTCCATCTTGGCGGCGACAACAATTCGATATTGGTGCCCCACCAAATCACTTAGAGAAAGAAAAAAAATTGCAAAAATAAAAACAGAAGGGATATGGTCGAGATAGACTCGGAGATATGGTGACGACTATCATGTTATTTCTAACACCTGAACTCTGTCCTTTTATGAATAAACCATTTAACTGGGGACACCAATTCCTATAAAAAAAAAATAAGTTTCCATCTACCTAGAATGGTTAGTGTCATCCTGAATTGTTCACAAGTTTATAAATTTTGGAGTTTTATTATTGCACTAAAAAGTTTCTCTCTTACCCCCAAACTTAAATCAAAAAGTATCCTCAATGTTTCAAATTAAAGAGCAGTACCAATAGATAAGTAAAAAGAGGTAAGTCAGAAAGACAATACCTGGGTGAAGCGTAACAATCCTTTTACGAAGAATAAGACATAAAATAAAAACCTAAAAACGAATAATAAAAACCTACAAAAATCTACTAATGTACAAAAAAAAAACCTTGATGGTCAATCAAAGTAAACAGGGTCCTCCATAGGGACCTCCTCAACATCACCTTTATAAAAAGGCTCTAAAAATGGTTTCAATCTCTGACTGTTAACCTTGAAAGAATTTCTACCATCTTGAGTCTCAATCTCAATATCACCATGAGGAAAAACAGTGCGAACAACAAAAGGACCGGTCCACTAAGAGCGTAACTTCCTGGGGATTAGATGCAAACGAGTATCATACAGAAGAACTTTTTGACGTGAAGAAAATGACTTTCTTAAAATATTTATATCATGCAAAAGTTTCATTTTGTTCTTATACTCCCTAGCAATATCATATGCATCTTTCTGAATCTCTTCCAACTTATTGAGATGGAGCTTCATGTGAGCTCATGCCTTGTCAAGTGAAAAATTAAACTGCTTTTTAGCCCAGTATGCTTTTTGTTCTAACTCGACGGGAAGGTGACATGCCTTGCCAAAAACTAGACGATAAGGTGACATTCCAATGGGGGTCTTAAACGCAGTACGATAAGACCATAAGGCATCAGTAAGCCTCAATGACCAGTCTTTCCTATTATGATTAACTGTTCTCCAAAAATATGTTTAATTTCCCTATTGGAAACCTCTACTTGTCCAGTAGTCTGGGGGTGATATGGGGTAGATACTTTTTGAGTAATACCATAATTCTTCATCAAGAGACTAAGAGGTCGGTTATGAAAGTGTGACCCTCCATCACTAGTTACAGATCGTGGTGTACCAAAACGTGCAAATATGTTATCATTTAAGATCTGGCAACCTTGTGGTCGTTCGTTTTACACGAAACCTCCTCGAGCCATTTAGAGACATAGTCTACAATGATAAGGATGTAAAAATAACCAAAGGAATTAGGAAAAGGACTCATAAAATCAATGCCCCACACGTCAAAGGAAATAATATTGGACTCTTAGGTTCTAAGGTTATAGTCTTTAAAGGATTTAGAGATATAGTCTACAGCAGTCTTCTTAGTACTAAAATAACCTCCATAAGCATGATCATGGCAAAAGGAAATAATATTGGACTGGTCACTCTCAGGTATACATCTCCTAATAATCTGGTCTGTACAATACTTAAACAAATAAGGATCATCCCAAAAGAAATGCTTTACCTCAACTAAACACCTAGAACGATCTTGTTTACCCTAGTGTTGAGGCATTCGGCCAGTAAAAAGATAATTCACTATATTCGCAAACTAGGGTAATTTGGAAACAAAGATTAGTTGTTCATTAGGAAAACTATCTCTCACAGGAAGAGAATCATGGGAATCCACAACAAGTCTAGACAAGTGGTCTCCTACTATATTTTCTGCACCTTTTTTGTCTCTAATTTCTAGAGAGAATTCTTTTAACAAAAGGATCTATCTAATCAATCTAGGTTTAGTATCCTTCTTGGACAGAAGGTACTTCAAAGCAGCATGACCATTAAAGACTATAACCTTAGAACCTAAGAGATAGGATCTAAGGAAAAAACAATCGCTAACAGTTCCTTCTCTGTGGTGGTGTAGTTCAGTTGGGCATCATTTAGAGTTTTACTGGCATAGTAAATCACATGAAGTAATTTGATTTCTCGCTAACGTAACATAACACCAATAGCATAATCTGAAGCATCATACATTATCTCAAAGGGTAGGTTTCAGTTAGGTGCCTGGACTATGGAAGCAGTAGTGAATAAGGTCTTAAGCTTCTCAAAAGCCTTTAAAAAAGCATCATCAAAGACAAACATAACATCTTTTGTAAGCAGATTGCAAAGACGTCGAGAAATCAAGCTAAAATCCTTAACTAATCGACGATAAAAACCTGCATGCCCTAAGAATGACCTAACATCTCGTACAGTTTTGGGAACTTGTAAAGTCTTAATAAGGTCAACTTTGACTTTGTCTACCTCTATACCCTTAGAAGATACGATATGCCCTAAAACAATTCCTGATCGAACCATGAAATGGCATTTTTCCCAATTAAGCACTAAATTATTTTCCTTACACCTAGTCAACATTAATGTCAAATGATGCAAGCACTCATCAAAATATGACCCAAATACTGAAAAATCACCCATAAAGACCTATAAAAACCGTTCTACCATGTCAGAAAATATGCTCATCATACAACGCTGAAAAGTAGCGTGTGCATTACACAACCCGAAAGTCATGCGTCTATATGCAAAGGTACCAAAGGTATAGGTAAAAGTTGTTTTCTCTTGGTCTTCTGGGGCAGTAACAATCTGATTATAACTAGAAAAAACATCTAGAAAGCAATAATGGCTATGTCCATCTAATCTCTCAAGCATTTGGTTGATGAAAGGAAGGGGAAAATTGTCTTTCCCTGTGACCTTGTTCAATTTTCTATAGTCAATACAAACACGCCACCAAGTGGATACTCGGGTTGGGATTAACTCATTGTTATCATTCTGGACTACAGTGATACCTGATTTCTTGGGAACAACCTGAACAAGGATGACACACTTACTGTCTGAAAATGGGGTAGATGATACCCGCATCTAACAAATTAAGCACCTCAGTATGAACTAATTCTTACATGTTAGGGTTAATTCGACTTTGCATCTCCTTAGACGGTTTCGTATCATCCTCTAAATGAATCTGATGCATACAAACAGTAGGACTTATACCCTTAATGTCTGCTATGGTCCAACCTAAAGATTCCTTATCGTCTTGAAGCATGGTCACTAGCCTACTTTCCTAATTACTATCCAAGTCGGATGCTACAATCACAGGAAAAGTCTCGGATGGGCCTAAATACACATACTTCAGGGTATCTGGTAGTTGTTTAAGGTTCAACTTAGATGGCTCTTCTAAAGAAGGAATTAGGGTAGACTTAGAAACTATTAGTGGTTCGAACTTATCTTTCCATCCATTACTAGTGTCTATCAAAGGGGCTGAATCTAACAAAGCATTCACCTCATTAATCACACCATCATCATCAAAATCAAACCCAAAGTGGGCTAGGCATTTCTCTAATGTATCTTCTAACAAAGTTTTTGGTAATGACTCCTGAAATAATGTTCCTATCATGTTCACATCTTCAATGCACGTGTCATCTAGCTCAGGTGGTTGCTTACTAATATTGAAAATATTCAACTCAATAGTCATATTACCAAAAGATAAGTTCATAATACTATTTCGACAGTTAATGATCGCATTAGATGTAACTAAAAACGAGAGATCTAATATCACAGGTATCTGATTCTCTAGGTCAGGGACAAGTTGGGTATCAAGGACAACAAAATCCACTGGATAAATAAACTTATCGACCTCAATAAGAACATCCTCTATGACACCACGAGGAATTTTCACAGACCTATCAGCTAACTGCAGTATTATCGAGTAGGTTTCAAATCACCATGTCCTAGTTGGAGGTACACATGGTACGAAAGTAAGTTCACACTGGCTCCTAAGTCAAGTAACGCTTTCTCAACACGGTAGTTACCTATTGTGCAAGAAATGGTTGGGGACCCTGGGTCTTTGTACTTAGGAGTTGTATTGTTCTGGATAATTGAACTCACATGACTATCTAAAAAGGCTTTCTTTTGTACACTAAGCGTTCACTTTCGTGTACACATATCCTTAAGGAACTTGGCATAAGTAGGAATCTGCCTAATTGCATCTAATAAAGGATGGTTGATAGTGACTTGCTTAAAAACCTCAAATATGTCGTTAAAATTGAATTCCTTCTTGGTTAGTGCTAACAGTTGTGGGAAAGGGGCTCTGGGCATAAAATATGGCTTATAAGTAACTACATAGGGCTCTTTAGATACTTCATCAGTCTCTTCATCTACTGGATCAGAAGGGTGAACTACAATATGATCACTATCAGGCATGGTTACCTTATTGTCTACCAGTTTACCATTCCTAAGGGCTATAATTACATTCACATGATTTGATGATTTCTCACCAGAAGATACTTCATGAACTCCTCTAGGATTGGGTTGGGTCTGACTAAGAAACTTACCTTTTTCTCTCAAAAGATTCATTCAACTGACTAAAATTGGTTCGTAAATCGTAAATAGTATGAGAGTTAGCCTGGATCATCTTTTATTGTCTTCTAAATTTTGTTCAACCGATTGCTTAAACTTACAGTACTATGAGATAAAAAGGTGAGAGACTCTTCTAAACTCATGATCTTCTTATCTGAATGGTTCTGGAATTGTGCTGGTCCTGAAGGATTCTTAGTATAGCCAAAACCTGGGGGAACCTTAGAATTACTAGACTGACCTTGACTCTGTCCCTTAGACCAAGAAAGGTTAGGATGGTTTCTCCAACCAGCGTTATGGGTTTCTGAATAAGGGTCAAATTTTTGATGATTATCGAATCTAGTGTTATTATAAAGAGCATGGGCGTGCTCTTCAACAGTCTGTCCTTCCCAAAATAACTTGGGATCAATTCCACTACTAGATTGACTCAGTTCTAAAGCTTCTAACCTTTTTGATATAACCGCTATTTTGGCATCTGAATCAAAAGATCCTTCTACCCTATTGATATTTCCTCTACTTAGAAGAACCGTTTTCTGGGGCTCCCTACTATTTTTCCATTGCTGTTTTTTTTTGGCGATTTCATTCGAAAATATCATCGCACCATCGACAGTTTTATTTTCAAACCCACCTGTGTATAAAGACTCAACCATGGTTGTTGTCGAATAATCTAAGCCCTCGTAGAGGATCTGAACTAGCCTTACTTTTTCTAAACCATGATGAGGACATTGTGATAATAAGTCATTGAACCTTTCCAAATACCTATATAAAGATTCTACCTTTTGTTGAACAAATGTATAAATCTGTTGCCTAATAGCTGATTTTTTGTGCCTAGGAAAAAACTTCTGGAAAAATAAAGATATAGGTTGTTCATAGGTTTCAATGGAATCAGAAGTCAAACTATATAGCCAAGATTTTTCTTTGTCTCTTAGTGAAAAAGGAAACAATCTTAGTTTTAGTGCTTCATCATCTAGGTCCTTAATCCTGATGGTACTACATAATTCCTCAAAATACCTAACATGGAAATAGGGGTTTTCATTTTTTTCCCTAAGAAGATTGGGAGTATCTGTAAGGTCCCAGGTTTTAACTCATAGTTTGCTTCAGTTTTAGCTAACTTGATACATGATGGACGAGAATTCCTAGTCGGGTTCAAAAAGCTTTTAAAGTTGCCATTGCTGGTGTTATCAAAGGAGTAAGAGTAACTTCTTCACACAGTGTCAAGTTCTCAAAATTGAAATTTCCAAACACAGGGCCCTCAAAAGAAAAGTCTTCGAGATCCACGTTTCCAGGGATAGAACTACTACGTTTTTCATTAATCAAACGACCTAGAGTGTCTCTTTTCTAAGCTCGCTCAGTGATGGTTTCAAATGGTCTTGGCATACACTAAAAAAATAAATCATAATTAGAAGGGAATTCTAAACAATCGCAATCAAGGCTGACTCAACCAAATCAAACCTATTGAATCTAGCTAACAGAAAACATGATGGCTCCTCTTAGATTGTTTCTAGACCAACTTATATTCTTCCAAAAGGCAACTAGTTACAGTTTTAGCAAATCTTTTAGAACGATATGAATTAGATTAAGTCGAATAGAAACAGGATAAACTCGAAGGAGCTTTGAGAACCCTGTCTCTTTGGCAACTTTTTCTTAGGTTACAAGGCGGTTCAAATCTTCTTAAAATAATCTTCATGAACTTTGAGTTAGGCTAACAGAGTAACCAATTCAGTACTTTTGAATGACTTTCTTATAAGCTCGTTACCTATCGGTCTCTTTATAGTCAAAATTTTAAGCTTAGGTTCGCGTTTGGTAACGTTTTCCTAAGGTGGGAAAGAAGGAAATGATGATGAAATCCGAGTCCTTATCTTGTATGGACACTTCTTGCCCTTTACTGGAAAATAAATCCGTATTCAGTCCTCAACATATATGCATTACGAAGGAATACAGAAAATCCACTTGCAGGGGTTTCGTGATTGATAGAGTTTTACCTCCCGTACCAGACAGGCGATGAACCATTAAAGTCGGATCGGGCCACTGACTTATGTGTCAGTATACGAACCCAAGGGGCTGAGACAATATCATAATTTTCGTTCTTCCCTGTGCATTTTATATTTAATACTACCCTTCCGTAGGGTCTAAAAATAAAAAATAATTTTCAAAAATGTCCCAAAGTGTTCAAAATAGAGGAAATTACAAAAACAATTAAAGATTTCCTAATATAGTTTTTAAAATAACAAATAATAACCCTAAAAAGTAAAAATTAAATTAAAATAACTTTTTTGTTTTCTTTTCCGTTCTTTTTGCTTTAACTTTACTCCAAGTCTTTTAATCACCAAAATCTTTAGCTCAATTTCTTTTCGTTTTCGTTTCAAAACCTGTAGCAAAAGAGAAATACCCAAAAACATAAAATAAAATAAAATAATAAAAATAAAATTAATACTAAAAACAAAAATTAATCTAAAAATCTAACCTAAAAACAAACCGGCGTCGACGGCGCCATAAACTGATGTCTTATAGAAATAGTGGTAAAAGATTCGATTCAAACTTGTAAAGATTTGATATTTAAACCTAATTTTTAATACTAAAAATAAATAAGATAAAATTAAAATTGATTTAAGATTATGGAAAGAACTGAGACTAAGGATTCCACCATTAGCCAATTTTTCAAGTGATTTAGAATTAATAATTATCCTGGAACTCATACATTCAATTGATTCTAAATATTGTCAAAGTTAGATTTTCAAAATAATAGTTATGAATCAAAAGTATGAGACATTAATAGCCTTAAACTAAGCATGACCCATCAAAAGAAAACACAACTAATTGATAAAAATCATTATTTCAAATTTAATTCAAAGCAAATAATCATAAAATAATTGCAAAAATTAATTAGATAAAAATTACCACTTTATTATTGGAAAATGGCTTCTCCGTCGCCTCAGCAATGGGGTCTAGCTCCTTATGTTGTAAACACTCTCAAAATATGTATTCATAGCTCAAAAATTGTTTACAAAGATGAAAAGAATGAAAATTATGTAAAACAGGGAGTTTTCAACGGTATAATGGCGTTGCAGATAACTGTTTTCACTGTTACACAAGAGAAAGTGTTTTCGCTAAAGATAAACGTTGATGTTGTGAAGATATCCGTTGCAGATGGGTTGAAGAAACCATCACAACTAAAGATAAATGTAGCAAAGGCGAAGATATTCGTTGCTGTTCAATTGAAGAAATCGTTGTCGTATCCTTTTTCTTTGATCTGTTGGGTTTATATAGGCTTATTAAACCCTAAAAACCTTTCCTAATCAATAAGGACTAAAGAAATCAATTCCAAACCAACTCCAGATCATGTTATCCGAATCAGAGAAGAAATATGTTTTCCGGCCAAAAGATGGATTTTCCAGCTTGATTTACGGCAACAAACTCTTATGAATGACGTGTTTAATTGTTGTTCCAACTTGATAACTTGATAATCTTCTAATCCAAGTAAAGAAATCCCATAAAAATCGGACTTCAAACAAATCACAAACTCTCTCTGGCGTGAAAAGAAATTACCGCCATTTTCAAATTTGAAACAAAGAAGGGGTGCCCCTATCCAACAGCTAGGCGCCCTTATCATATTCTGTGGGTGCCTTTAATAATTTTTCTTGGGGGCTTTTATCTCTTTTTGAGCCGATTTTTTCCACAAATATTTATTTCCCTAAAAGACTTACAAACACATAAATCACACAATAAGTACCAATCGAGCATTAACAATATAGATAATTGAGGACAAATCAGACACAAAAATGTTTCTATCACAACCCGACCCAATCCAAGCGCAGTTCGGCAGGTTGGACTTGGATGAAGTTTTAAAATCCACTAAATAATGGATTGGGTGCGGGTGAAAGTCTAAAAATCCATTGGACACCTGCATCCGCTATACTTAAGGGTAAATATAAAATTTATAAGATACAAAGGGACATATGTGTATTTTGAAGGTATTATATAACTTTTAATGTTTTCATTTATCTAGTTGTGCTGATGAATCAAATTTTCAAGCAAGCATCACTGAATATGTTCTTTAAATTTTACTTTTGGTTGTTGGGACGACATTATTAAATTTTAGCTTTGTAATATTATAATAACATAATATATTCTTTAAATTACAGTAATCTAAGGTTTAAATTAAATTTTTTGGTAACACGTAAATTATTTCTAATTTTTTAATAAAAAAATAAAATCCGTGGATTTATCCGTATCCAGCCCGCCTACTCTCTCATCCATAGTGTCAAATCCATGGGTGATGTATTGGAAACGGATGCAAATATAGCACTCACCGTTTAGATGCATTGGATTTGGGTGGCACCAAATGATGTGATTTTGATATAGTGGTAAAAAGGATTCGATTCTCGAACATGTGAAGGTTGATTTCTAGATCTAAATTTTAATAGCTAAGAATAAATAAGATTAAACAGTTCTAGTTTAAAATAGATGAAAGAAAACTAGGGTTTAAGATTTCACCGTTCATCAATACTTCAGTGATAATATCTAACAATTCTTATTTTCAATTTAATCCAAATATGCCAAAGATAGGTTTTTGAAAGAATAATTGTAAATCATAAGCATGAGACATCAAAAGCAGTCAACACAGCATGACTCATCAAAAGAGAACACAACTATTTAAGAAAAACCATTTTTTTCCATTTTAATTCAAGTAATTAATAATAAAAGAATTATAAAGAAAATATAGATAAAATAGACATAGCACTAAATTGTTGGAAGAAATAGCTTCCTCCGTCGCCCCAGTGATGGTGATTAGCTATTGTAATGGAAACGCACTCAAAATATAGTTTCATTGCTCAAAAAGTGCTTACAATGGTCAAAAAGAAGTAACACAGAAGTTTGGATACGCTTATAAGCGTTACAGTGGATGGTTCGGAGTGTTACATGAGGAAGAAAAGGGAACAAAAA
The DNA here is from genome assembly GCA_023531435.1 of Papaver californicum. Taxonomy (NCBI): domain Eukaryota; kingdom Viridiplantae; phylum Streptophyta; class Magnoliopsida; order Ranunculales; family Papaveraceae; genus Papaver; species Papaver californicum. Next base: position 3,917,947 of record JAJJMC010031495.1, read on the forward strand.
TAAAGAACGGACCGTGTGTGCAGTAGAAATAGAACGGCTGAAGCAGCTTAAGATACGACAGTATCAGCGACAGTACCAGCGACGCTTCTGCTCTGCCGTATGTTATTCTTCTTCTCTCACAGCAGCAGAACTTCTCTTTTCTTCCTGGTTTTTTCTCGGTGATTCTGGCTGCTCCCCCATGGTGATTTCCTCCCTTCTCTTTGGTATATATAGGGTATGCAAACCCTAGAGAGTCTTTTAAAGTGATTAAAACTCCTAAAACGACTCCAACTCAATCTCTAATTACGTGTTATCCGAAATATAGCCGGACTCCATTTTTTCGTCAAAATTCACTTCTGCTGGCTATTTTTCCGGCTGAAACACGTTGTTTTACGTGTGTTTAACTTTGTGTTGATCTCTTCTTTACTTTGGGTGAATTAGAAATACCCAAATCCCTAAAAACTCGCAACATCAACTAAACATGACTTTTCTCCCGATAGAACTAGGGTTCCCACCATTTTCGGACTTTTGAAATCAAAAGGGGGTGCCCCCAATCCAAAGTGTGGGTGCCTTGATCAATTCTCCACGGGTGCCTTTATCACTTTTCGAGCCAATTTTTCCCAAATTATTTATTTCTCAAAAATACCTACAAAGACATAAAAAAACATAATAAGTATAAAAACGAACACTATCAACCTAGATAAACAAGCTATTTAGTTGGCTTACTTAATTCTCGGCTATGGGAATCATTACCCTATATGACTCCAACTGTTTTACACGAGTGTTTACTCAAGCATACTAAAATTCATATATAAGACAACAGAACTCTACTCAGATAATTGTTCAACCACAAGACTCAGAATCTATCATAGTTCAATCACATGAAAAGATTTAGAAGATGGATATGGAAAATATGAAGGTTGCACGTGTTGATTAAGGTGAATGGTGTTTCCCATATATGTCTGAAGGTCAGTGCCAGGATGAAACCTAATGAATTGAGATACACAACCACTGGTCTTTAATCTAATACCAATATCGATTCAACTTGTATATACACGGTTTCCAGCGATCGAATTATTGAAAATAAAACAATAAATGTATTGACAGCATGATTGGATCAAATTGGATCCAAGCGCATGGTTCTTATCAGCATCTTACATGATAGTTCCCATGGATCCTTCGTTCCACGCTTGCTTAGGCGACGAAGACAGGGAGAACACACAGATATTGCTATCAAAGTGTCAATATTCGATTTTTTTTTTCTTTTTTAATGTATTATAAATAATCTCAAACACTCTACTCCATCCTGGCGGTGATAACAATTCGATACTGGTGCCCCACCGAATCACTTAGAGAAACACAAAAATTGCAAAAATAAAAACAGAAGGTGATATGGTCGAGATAGACTCCGAGATGTGGTGACAACTATCATTTAATTTTTAACACCTAAATTATGTCCTTTTATGAATAGACCATTTAACTGGGAACACCAATTCCAATAGAAAAAAAGCTAAGTTTCTATCTACCTAGAATGGTTATTGTCACCCTGAAGTGTTCACAAGATTCTAAATTCTAGAGCTTTATTATTTAACTAAAAAGTTTCTCCCTTACCCCCAAACTTAAATCAAACAGTGTCCTCAATGTTTCTAAAGATGAATGATTAAAAGCATGAACAAGGAGAAATTGTTACCAATCGAAGGAAAAGAGTTAAGGAAAGATATTACCGTGTTTCATGAGCACGGGTTACCTCCCAAGAAGTGCTAAGTTTAAAGTCTTCAACCAGACTAAGGAAGAATTAGTTACCTCATGAAATCATATAGCAATAGTCGGAACAACTGTGGGTCGTCTGAATCAAATAGTGTCATCACATATAAGAGGAAACAACAACAGGCCAAGAAAATGAACAAACCGAGCACACCCTTATCTAGTTTTCTGTTTACAACAACTACTTCTAGTTGTGGTTCAGGTTCAGGGTCTATAAAAGGGTCTAGATAAAATATTTTCATGGTCTGGATTTTCTCGTATGAAGGATCAAAAGAATCAGGTTGTAGAGTCTGGAATAACTCAACTAAGAACTTAAAAGCACATAATAATAACCTGAATACTTGTGGATCTTTAAATTCAATCAGATTTGACTCATTTGACTCACACAGTTGACTAGTATGAAGGTGGTCATTCTTAAACAAATGTGTCGATTCTAATTTCCTAAAGTAATTAGGCTTAGTCTCAAAACTTAATAACTGACACATTTGAAATTCTAACGTTCCCACATATGGAAGAAAATATTTTGGTGGGAAAACAAAGTCAATCTTGGTATTATCGCATAGGTAAACCACATCGACCAGAGGATGGGCTTCTGACAACTGAATTTCTTTCTGAACATTAAGATGATCAGGGAATCTAGCTCGAAGATGATAAAGGTAAAGAACATGGAGAATGATAGTCACCCCCAAACTTAGAGTTTTCAGTGTCTCTAGATAGACTAATCACAATTTCCCTAATTTCTAGATCGTCAGATTCCCGATAATGGTCAATTGCTTCTTCTAAATTATGATCAGGTGGTTCAGAATCTAACAAAGTATTCACCTCATTCATAACACTATCATTATCAACATCAAATCTAAAGTGGGCTAGACATTTCTCTAATGTATCTTCTAACAAAGTGTTTGGTAATGACTTCTGAACTAATGTTCCTATCATGTTCACCTTTTCAATGCACGTGTCATCTAGCTCAGGTGGTTGGTTACTAATATTGAAAATATTCAACTCAATATTCATATTACCAAAAGATAAGTTCATAATACCATTTCGACAGTTAATGATTGCATTAGATGTAGCTAAAAATGGGCGACCTAATATTACATGTATCTGATTCTCTGGGTCAGAGACAGGTTGGGTATCAAGGACAACAAAATCTACTGGATAAATAAACTTATCGACCTCAATAAGAACATCCTCTATGATACCACGAGGAATTTTCACAGACCTATCAGCTAATTGCAGTGTTATCTGAGTAGGTTTCAAATCATCAAGTCCTAGCCGGAGGTACACATGGTACGGAAGTAAGTTCGAACTGGCTCCTAAGTTAAGTAACGCTTTCTCAACACGGTAGTTACCTATTGTGCAAGAAATGGTTGGGGAACCTGGGTCTTTGTACTTAGGAGTTGTATTATTCTGGATAATTGAACTCACATGACTAGCTAAAAAGGCTTTCTTTGGTACACTAAGATTTCGCTTTCGCGTACAAATAACCTTAAGGAACTTGGAATAAGCAGGAATCTTCCTTATTGCATCTAATAATGGAATGTTGATCGTGACTTGCTTAAAAACCTTCAATATATCATTAAAGTTGGATTCCTTCCTAGTTGGTATTAGAAGTTGTGGGAATGGGGCTTTGGGCACAAAATCGGGTTCAGCAGGAACCGCATTGGACTTTTTAGAGACTTTATCAGTCTCTTCGACTATAGACTCAGAAGGGTGAACTACAACATGTTCACTATTAGGCAAGGTTACCTTATTGTCTACTACTCTACCACTTCTAAGGTTTTTAATTGAATTCACTTGGTCAGAAGATAACTCATGACCTCCTCTAGGTTGGGTTGTGTTTGACTAGGGAACTTGCCTTTTTCTCTGTCTCTCAAAGACTCAGCGATTTGACCAACCTGGTTTTCTAAATTGGAAATTTCCTGACTGTTATCTTGAACAATTTTTTGATTGTCTCTTAAACTTTGATTGACATACTGCTGAAACTCTTTAGTGTTTTGATGTAACTCCTTAGTGCTCTGGGCTAATATGGCGACCGTATTTGCTAAACTCATGACCATCTTTCTTAACGGATTCTGAAATTGTGTTGTATCAGAAGAATTATTAGTATAACCAAAACCTGGGGGAACCTGAGGGTTACTAGTCTGAAAGTAAGGGTTTTAATTTTCTTTTCCTAAGAAGAGTGGGAGCATCTGTATGGTCCCAGGTTTCAACTCATAGTTTGCTTGAGTTTCAGCTAACTTAATAGCTGATGAACGAGAAGTCCTAGTCGGGTTCAACAAAGATTTTAAAGTTGTCATTGCCGAAACTATCAAAGGAGTAACTTCTTCATACAAAGTCAAGTTTTCAAAATCAAAAACAAGGCCCAAAAAAGAAGAGTCTTCGAGTTTCTCGTTTCCAGGGACAAAACTACTAGGCTTGTCACTAATTAAGCGACCTAGAGCGTCTCTTTTCCAAGTACGCTTGAAGAGCAGTCTTGGCATACACTAAATAAAAACTAAAAATAAATAAATCATAAACGGAAGGAAATTCTAACAATCACAAGCAAGACTGAATCAACCAAATCAAACCTATTAAATCTAGCAAACAAAAAGCATGATGGCTCCACTTAGATTGTTTCTAGACCAACTTCTATTCTTTCAAAAGGCAACTAGTTACAATTTTAGCAAACCTCTTGGAACGGTCCGAGTTAGATCAAGTCGAAGAGAAACAGGATAAACTCTAAGGAGCTTTGATAACCCTGTCTCTTTGGCACTTTTCCCTGTGTTACAAGGCGGCTCTAATCAACTTAAAATAATCTTCTTGAACCTTGAGTTAGGATAATAAAGTGACCAATACAGTCCTTTTGAATGATTTTCCAATAAGCTCGTTACCCTGTAGGTCTCTTTCTAGTCAAATTTTATGCTTAGGTTCGCGTTAGGTAACGTGTTCCTAAGGCGGGCAAGAAGGAAACGGTGATGAAATCCGAGTCAATAGCTAAAAATAAATAAGATTAAACAGTTTTAATTTAAAATAGATGAAAGAAAACTAGGCCTTAAGATTCCACCGTTCATCAATACTTCAGTGATAATATATAACAATTCTTATTTTCAATTTAATCTAAATATGCCAAAGATAGGTTTTTGAAAGAATAATTGTAAATCGTAAGCATAAGACATTAAAAGCAGTCAACCCAGCATGACTCATCAAAAGAGAACACAACTGTTTAAGAAAAACCATTTTTTTCCATTTTAATTCAAGTAATTAATAATAAAAGAATAATAAAGAAAATATAGATAAAATAAACATACCCACTTAATTATTGGAAGAAATAGCTTCCTCCGTCGCCCCAGTGATGGTGATTAGCTCATTGTAATGGAAACGCACTCAAAATATAGTTTCATTGCTCAAAAAGTACTTACAATAGTTAAAAAGAAGTAACACAGAAGTTTAGATATGCTTATAAGCGTTACAATGGATGGTTCGGAGTGTTACAGGAGGAAGAAAAGGGAACAGAAATAAAGAACGGACAGTCTGTGCAATAGAATTAGAACGGCTGAAGCAGCTTAAGATACGACAGTATCAGCGACAGTACTGCTCTGCCGTATGTTCTTCTTCTTCTCTCACAACAGCAGAACTTCTCTTTTCTTCATGGTTTTTTCTCAGTGATTCTGGATGCTCCCCCATGGTGATTTCCTCCATTCTCTTTGGTATATATAGGGTATGCAAACCCTAGAGAGTCTTCTAAAGTGATTAAAACTCCTAAAACGACTCCAACTCAATCTCTAATTACGTGTTATCCGAAATATAGCCGGACTCCATTTTTCCGTCCAAATTCACTTTTGTTGGATATTTTTCCGGCTGAAACACGTTGTTTTACATGGTTTAACTTTGTGTTGATCTCTTCTTTACTTTGGGTGAATTAGAAATACCCAAATCCCTAAAAACTCGTAACATCAACTAAACAGGACTTTTCTCCCGATAGAACTAGGGTTCCCGCCATTATCGGACTATTGAAATCAAAAGGGGGTGCCCCCAATCCAAAGTGTGGGTGCCTTTATCAATTCTCCACGGGTGTCTTTATCACTTTTCGAGCCAATTTTTCCCAAATTATTTATTTCTCAAAAATACCTACAAAGACATAAAAAAACATAAGAAGTATAAAAACGAACACTATCAACCTAGATAATCAAGCGCAATTTAGACACAAAAATCTGTCTATCACCAAATCCACGGATTTCAGCCATTGCTCACCCCTATTTACCGTAAATATTCACTAGCTAGGGGGATACTGAGCTTTCGTATTTTGTCAAGGGTTATTTCAGACTTTCGATCCTCGGATATTTCTAGCAAAGAAATAAAAGCTCACTTAAAGTCTTTTTTTTTAAAGAAAAATAGGCAAAAGAATCCTAAACCGAGTACATAGTATGATGAACTTGACCAGCAGCTAGAAAGCTAAAAGTATGGTCTATCATCTCAATGTATGCAAAATATCCAGAGGAATATGACTCTAAAAATCAGGGTAAAGGAATTTTTGATCCTTACATAATATAGTTAAATTTAATACAACTACAGAATTGTCCGATGTTATAAAATTTAGACTAAGGAGCACAAAAGAAACATCATTAACAGCTTCATCACTATTCCTCTGGTAGGAAACATGGTAGCATAAAGGAAAACGATTCTGGACAACATCTTGGTATAAGGACTTGAAGTTGTTCAGAGTTGCCCTGTTGTCATCTTCTATTGTCACATTTGTCTACTTCAACTCCTTGGACCATTGGAAAGCTAAGTTTGTTCATGTTCAGTACTCATCTGCTCCATGGTATCCGGGATATCCTCTAGCGCCAATGTAGTTCCCTGCAAAGTCCAGAGCAATAATTCCATTATGAGTGGTAGATAGAATTTTATGTTTCAAAGAACATATTCTAATTGTGATACCAAACTCTTTTTTTTTTGGCAATAAGTTGCATGTTTTGATTAATTTCAGATCATCTGTAATAAAGATTGTTAAGAATTTGATCCTGGAGGTTGTGAATTTTGTTACGATCACAAATATGGTTTTGTATCTGGGAAACAGTGTGATGAATATCAATCTGGATGTGGTTGAAAATAAGATCACATCTAGATTTCAAGATATACCAACAGCCAGTATCATAGATAACAAGGTTGTAGGTATTTCTGTCAGATGTGAACCAGCTATTAAGCCAATCCTCAAAGTTTTTGATAGTATGAAAAGTAGTGTGGTTCTTTTCCAAGAGTCCTTGCCAGAATTTCGAAGCAAGAGGACAGTAGATAAATAAATGAGACAATGTTTCCTCCCACACTTGGAAGAATTGCAAATAGGGTCAATATAGTGAAAAATGTTGGTTGTTTTGGTATTGGTAGGAAGAATTCCATGAGCACATTTCCACACAAACATTTGGATAGCAGGGGAGACCTGTATCTTCCATATGTTATTACATTCAGCAACCCATCTATCATTGTTGTACTTCTGATTAACCTTAGTAGTATACAAAGATTTCACAGAGAAAGCCGCATTGTCTGTCTGACTTCAGATAATCCTATCATCTTCCTCCCAGTTGATTGTAGTGTTGGTAATAACTGTGACTTCTTCCAGAGAGAACTAGTTATTAATTTTATCCAGATCCCAGACTCTAGGATCTTTGATGAGATGCTTGACATACATGAGATCATTTGGACAAGTAGTTGGCTTCTGAAGATGAATATTAGGATCAGAACTCCATTTATCCTCCCAAATGCTGATACCATTGCCTTTTCACACCTTCCAGATACCATACTTTTGAATATTATCAATACCATGAAGGATACAATTCCAGAGCCAAGAGTCACCAGCCTTTGGAATGATATCTAAGATCAGAATGCTTTTGTTTTGAATGTACTTCTCAGGCATTATCTGGTATAGGAGAGAGTCTTTGTCTTGAGTGATTCTCCAACCAATATTGGAAAACATGGCACTATTAAAAACATTTATGTTTAGAAAAACCAAACCACCAAGTTACTTTGGCTTATTAATTGATTCCCAGGATTTTTGATAATAACCTTTTGGATTTTCCAGATATTTTCCCCAAAAGAAATCCCTTTGTATCTTATTTAGTTCCTGACAAGTATGTTTTGGAATTCTGAAGCAGTTCATTTGATATATACTGGAAGTAGAGGTAACAGTTTTGATAAGAGTGGCTCTTCCTGCAGCATTTAAGAGCCTATTTTTCCAACTGGCAAGTTTAATATTAAGTCTATCAATACAACGTTCGAAGGACCTAATTTTTCTCCTGGTAGTAAAGAGAGGGGAATCCAGGTATTTGTTATTTGTATCTATTATTTGGACTCCCATGTGATTGCTGATTTGTATACTTATGTCTTCATCAGTATCCTTGCTAAAAAAATTTCCAAATTTGTTAAAATTTATGAGTTGCCCAGAATTATTGTTGAAGAGTTTAAAAATATCAACCATGTTAGCACAATCAGACATATTAACCTTGCAGAAAACTAAACAATCATCATCAAAAAGGAAATGGTTTATAGAGGGAGCCGACTTGCAAATTTTTATCCCAAAAATAATCCCAATATCTTCAGCATGAGTGAGAGTGCATGAAAGATATTCCATACAAAAAAAAGATATGGGAATAGAGGATCACCCTGCCTTAGACCTCTGGTGGGATAGAAGAATTCATCTAGAACACCATTCATAAGAACTGCAAGGCTGGCGGAGGAGATACAATCTTGATTGCACCATTTGGAGATAAAACTCATTCTCTGCATAATAGCTATAAGAAAACCCCAATCCACCCTATCAAAGGCTTTATCCATATCAATTTTAATTCCCATAACACCTTTATTTCCCTTACTGCCTCTCCTGGAATTCATAAAATGGATGATTTCATGTGCAATAACAATATTGTCATATATTTGTCTTTCAGGGATAAAATCAGATTGGTAAGGGGATATGATTTTATTGAGTAAATGTTTCATTCTCTGAGAAATGAGTTTAGATATGATCTTGTAGGTAGTATTCCAGAGGCTTATAAGCCAAAAATGAGCCGGGGAGGTTGGGTTATCAATCTTGGTATGAGGGAGATGAAAGTAGAATTAATTTCTCTAAGAATATGGCCATAGGAGAAGAAATTTTGAACAATGGTAGTAATATCCTTGCCTACAATGTCCCAGTTAGCTTGGAAGAAGCCTGGTGGAAAACCATTTGGACCAGGAGCTTTGTCACCTTCCATACTGAACAGAATACCCTTAATTTCATAAATATCAGGGATCGCAGTATGCATTATGTTATCATTAGAATATATAACAATAGGAATAATATTTATGATCTCAAAATCCAGGGTGATTTGGTCAGAAGTATCCATACTTTTGAAATGGTTGGTAAAGGTAGAAGAGATAGTTTCAGGGTCAGTGATCCAGTTGTTATCCTTATCTTGAATGAAATCAATTCTATTTCCTCTTATTCTGTTCTTAGCCTTACTATGAAAGGATTTGGTATTTCTATCTCCATCCTTGTTATGTTAATCCCTGCTTTTAGTCTTCCAGAACTGTTCCTCAATGTTTTCCCAGTATTTTAATTTTTTTCTAACTTCCCTGATACATTGACCTCTGTTGTGGTTGGATAAGTTGGAAGAATACCACTGAAGATCTTTCCTAGCTTCCTTAACATTAGATTTTATGTTGCCATACACCTCTTTATTCTAAAGTTTGAGTTTATACTTGATGTTTTTTAACTTTCTTTCTATGATAAAAGCAGAGGAACCTTGTAATTTCCGATTCCAATATTCAAAAATAATTTTCTTGCAGTCTTCATGATCCATCCAAGGTCCAAAGAACTTAAAGGGGATAGCACCACTTTTCCAGTTAGGGTTTGTATTGAGTAAAGTAGGATTATGATCATAATCAATAGCAAGAAGATTGGAGATAGTGGTATTAAGATAGAGATGGATCCAAGATTCAGAAGTCAACCCTCTATCCAATCTTTATTCAGTAAGAGCTTTTCCAATTCTTCTATTAGTCCAAGTAAAAGGACAACCAGTAAAAACAAGATCAGTGAGATGCAATTCACTAATTTTTTCTTGGAAATAATCTGTTTCCTTTTGATCAATTGGGTGGGAGCTAAATTTTTCAGCTTCACCTAGAATAAAATTGAAATCACCAGTAATAAGCCAAGGAAGGTTGTTTACATTACTAGTGTTTTCAAAGTTATTCCAAGTGTCAGTTTTCTTATTTAGCTCATATGGGCTACCATAGTAACCAGTGATAAGCCAAGCAGGGCTATGGGCAGTGGAAACAATGGCATTAATATGATTGTTGGAGAAATCAATAATATCCAGGTATATGTTGTCTTTCCAAATCATATCCAGACCACCAGCAGTGCCAACAACCCTAGTTGGCTCAAAAAACTAGAAGTTGTTGATACTCATATCAGAAAGGATTTTACTAAGACCAACTTGTTTCTGCTTAGTCCCTGCCAGAAACATAATGTCAGGATTAAACTTGTTGAGAATGTCTAGCAAATATTTTTTTGTATCCTTTTGTCCCAAACCTTGGCAATTCCAAGCTAAAATGGTAAAGAATTGCCAGAAGTAAGAGACATTGGGATATCTAAAAAATCCCTTTCTCGAGTAATTCTTAGTTTGACAGAAGTGATTAGAAGTTTGCGTTAGATAATTTAAATTTATAATCAAGTAAGCAGAAGATGGGGTAGATTTTACCTGAGAGTGTGTTCCATGAACTTCCAAAGTTGTGTTGATCTCCAGCAAGCCACTATTTTCATGGGTATAAGCAGAAGGGGAATCAGCGGAAACATCAGATACGACACTAGCGGAAACAATATTAGACTGGATATCCTTAGTTTTCTTTTGCTTCACTGGTTCATCCTGGAGATTGGAATTTTTCCTCTTAAAATCCATGTTGCTGGTTTTAACAGGGGCATGGCTGATGGTTTTCTAAAAAAATGATAGATTGTTTTTTCCTAAAGGATCATTTTTCAAGATTGGTTCTTTTGGTCTCTTCCTCCATTCTCTTGTTGATCTCATCTAAAGAGGGATGGGGGCTGAAATTGGCAGGAAAAAACAGTTTGTAGGGTGTAAAAAAAACAGGTCCATCTATAGCAGTTCCATCAATAACATACAAAGCAATGGAAGTATGATTCTTGAGATTTCGAGCAACAACCTTAGGGTTGATTTTCTTATTGTTTATGACATGCAACTTCTTACTATTAGCTTCAATCTTCTTCCTTGAAATGCAGGCAATATCATCAGGATGAATAGGTAGAATACCAGTTTAAGAGACATGAGAATGAGAACCAGTAGAAAAAACCATAAAGGGGGAGATATTTGGTAGAGCACTCAGCTGTTCTTCAAGCTTCCAAGCCGATTCAAGTTTTTGATTGTTTTTTGTTTAGCTGCAAAAACTATTTCCGCATCCTTATCAGAATAGTCCCTCATGATCAGGCCCTTACTTTTTGAGAACAGGTTTGACTCAAAGGTGCTAGGATTAGCTCTCTTAGGTGTTTTAGATTGAATATTGTTAGCATTTGCCTCACATAGTTGGTTTGGATGGTCGAGAATTATACAAATCTTACAAAATTTGATGCCTGGTAAAGCATAAGCAAATTCCAACCGATGAGTAACAGTAGGAGATTCATAAGTTGCAATACCAAATTTTAAAGTTTTGGTAACATCAATGGTTATTTTGACCTCCATGTTCTTTTCTTCTATATCTTTACCATAAGGTTTTTTGTTTTCCTGAAAGACACCAGATGGTTTAAGGATATTTATGATATCTGGAATGATGTGCCTTGGGATCCTCTTGATTAACATCCAAATCATAACTTTGTAAAAACCAACTTCATCGATAAATTCAGGACCCGCAGAAGGAATTTCAAGAAGAAGAAAGAGCTTGCCAAAAATCCCTCTAGTACCACCCTGTCTCAGAGTTCTGTAACCTCCTTCATCAGTGAGTCTGAGATGATAATAGTTTTTGCGTTTGTTCCATAGATCAACTTCAACTCATTTATTCAGAACCCAGTTATCATTTATGAATCTGCTGATACGATTAGTTTTGAAAGAGGTACTACTACATAATCGGCCAACAAAGCACCATTTGCATCCCAAGTCTTTCTTATTTTGAATAACATCTGGATTAAGGAACACCTTAGGACACAAATCTTCTTGAAATTGCATAGAATTATTCATTTGGCTAACAAGATTTTCAATGGAAGGATTTTCCTCATGGGATTTGGAATTAGAAGAAGAATCCATTATGAACAATAACCAGAGAAGAAGAGGGTTTAGGGTTTTGAAACTGTGGTGAGTTTTCTTGCCAGCTTTAATTTGAATTAAAGTAGATGATATGGTTAAGAATGTCCAAGATGTACTCTTCTAAACATGTTTTTGTTTTTGGTTAAGGTAGTGACCAATGATGTTGTTCCAGCATCTAGGTAAAGCAGGATCACGGGTTTGAAGAATATCAATTGGGGTTGAAGTTAACTTGTCTTTGTTGATGTTGCATATACCCAGATAATACAGACTTTGACTGCTAGAGATGCACAAAACTTTATGGTTGAACCTGCATGAAAGGTTAGCTAAAATATAAGAGATTAAGATGTTAAGCAGAGGTTGAGGATTACCTATATCCAGATATAAAATTACTGATAAACCCACAAGAGGGAGACCCACACCAGATAGCCAGAGAACGGTTGTGGCAAAATTAGATATAACAACCCACAAGTGTGAGTCCCCCACATGAAAGCAACATGTGTGAATCCCACACAAGATATACGAAATATTCACCAAAACAAAGTTTGAAGAACATTGAATTTCAGAATCTTGATTTTGTCCCCTAGTTGTATATTCCATTTCTTCCCAAACTTTGCAATGCCAACCTTGGAAAACATATCATAAAGCAAATTGGTATATCTTCCTTGTTCAGCAGCAATGATTTTGTTCCCAGAATTGATAAAATACTTTACCCCACCAATGATTTGAGTGGAGATGAACATTTGACTACGGATAGCCATATCAATCGTACCACTGTGGTGAGGATATGGAATCCCATTTATAATGAGATGTGACCCAAATAAACCAATGAGAAGCAAAATCTTTTTAACCTGCGTAGTTAGGGAAATGTATACTATCATTAGTCTTTTTTTAATGAAAAAAGAAACGGCAGGAGTGATTAGAAAACACAAAAAGAAGTTATTAAGAGTGAGAGAGTAGCAGTTGTATTGGGAACTGCTTGGTTTAATGCATTTTGAACCGCAAAAGGAATTAGAAATCTGCCTCTTCATTCCTCTAGAATAAAACCTAATTTGGTAAAACCAAAATATTTCATCTTCTTCTCCTAGCCACCTCGTCTGCAATTCCAACCGCTTAGAGATTTTTCCAAGACAAAACCAAATATTAAATTCCGGAGAACCAAGATGCCAAGGGTTTTGTATGAGGATGAAGGAAAACTCCTTGAGAGTCCTGGATTTCTTGAGGAGTTGAATCTCAATTGGCACCCTGTGAATGAGCGTCTTGATTCCTTGCACTGTAGGGTTCCATATCCAAATGGTTGTGAGGATATCGAGTATGCTCGAGATTTTGAGTGGCACTGGGAGATACTCAGATACAATCGTCTAATGAAGCTTGAAGAAGGTTGTGGTGGGTATCCTCCAGGCTTCAATCCACTTCAAGAGACTTTGAGTAGAATTTGGCAGAGAGCAAGTAGACTCCGACAAGGTTACCATAACCCCTTTTAAATTCAATACAAAATGATGAATATTATATGATTTAACAATTATTTCAATGATCCAGGTAGAATTCGAGGTGATGCAGGCCAACCGAGAAATCATTTTGTGAATAGTGTGCATGAGGATGGAAGTGGGAGTGACAGTAGTAATGAAAGTGAGGTTTGCTTAGCAATTTCGTTGCTCCTTAAGGTCTGGGAAGACTTGATTTTCCACGAGAGAGCAAGAAAACCACTTCTTTGGATGCAGTAGGGGTGTAAATTTTACCCGGTGGTCCAAGGCCCAGTACCGACCTCCCTTACCCCTGGAGTCCCACGGGTACCCATGGCCCATTACAAGATGGCCTGACCTAGCCCATTTAAATAAAAGGGCGGGTAAAGGCTAAAGCTTAATTTCCTTGCCCGACTCTATACCCGTCCCATTTTTCCGTGAATACTACCTGACCTAGCTTCCCGTCAATACTATCTATTTATTTGGTCTAATGTCTCATTTTCAATTTTTATCTTATGTTAAAAAATATAATTTATAAAATTATAACATACAAGAATAACCAAACTAGCCATATATTCTTTCGATAAAAAAATTATTTTACTAAATACACTTAATAAATATATGATTTCCTTTTAACATGATTCAATCTTGAGAAAATTTAATTGTTATTTTATTTTATAATTGTATAACTTTTTTTTCTTTTTAAAGTAAAATATTTTTTTGCTATATATTTAAGGCTCACCGGCCCTGCCCGCCCGAGACCAAATTATTAAATAGGCTTGGGTAGGCCATGAGCACTTTATTTTGCTGCAAATCCCTGCCTGTCCGGCCCATTTGATTAAACGAGCAAAAGATTATTCTGCCCAGCCCTCCCTTGCGCATTTAATTAATGGGCCGGGCTGCCAGTCCGACCCAATTTATACCCCTAGATGCAGATCAATGGACTATTCTGGCAACTCATCCTCAGCTTGGGATTATGTGGTGACAGAGGGGGTGGTGGTAGTGGTTGACACTGTTACTGTGGATGGAGGAGTTCAAATAGGTTTTGAATCTGTGCGTCTTCCCATCCGAACTAACCAGATATTGAGAGCACATGCAGTTCCATTAAGAAACCAGGCCAGGTATGAGATTGATGGCTTGATATACCCTGTATTGAATGAATTTGATCCAGAGCATAATAGACTTGTAGCTCCTGTGTCCAGAGGGAGGGTTGTTGATGTAAGAGTACCCGTATTTTAAACCAATGGTTTTCAATGTACCAGGGGTACCAGTTATTAACCCACCAGCACCAGAGCCACAAGGAAATCCACCTCAACTACAGGACGCACCACCACAAGAAGCTCCACCACATCCAGTGATGCGTTTCGTTTGCGCACAAATTAATTAAGATATTTCCAACTAATACTAACAAGTAATATAGCGGTAGTAAGGATCGTTTCCATGAGGAGATGTGAATTGTTATTTTTCTTTGACTTCTTATGTAACAAAAAAGGGGGGTTGTAGAGTTATTAAACTAAAGTAAACTAATTAAAACAAAGTAAATAAAGGTTGAGATTAAGGAGAGAAAATACTGATTAGAGGTTTCATCTTCCACCACCAAACAAGCTTTTCAATCGATTAGAGATAACATTTAATCCTTCTCATACCAATAACCCTAAAGCATCCTATCGCAGGCTTACTCCGGAAAAACTCCTTGTATCATCAAAGGCGCAGGAAGCCACTCTTTGAATCTTTCTCAATGAATAACTTGGCGCAAGAGCCACTCAAGTTTAACCCAATGAAAGCAATGGTGTTAGTGAGTTTAGGTTATTCTAAGCAATCTGGCGTAAGAGCCACACGAATTTAACCTAGGTTAAGCTTCTACACATAATCGCATAGCAACAACCCGTCGTTAACAACTATGATATGCTACTTGTGATTAGAGTTCTTCAACAATTCTGAATCTCAAACCCTAGTCTAGCTTTAGATATGAACACATGATCATTCAATTTGCAACTCAAACGAGCAAGTCTTCAATCACACATGTCGATATAAACAATAGAACATAAACGATAAAAGAGATCATTAATATCAAAACTAATCATCCAGATTGATTTACATGTCTAGGACTTCCATCTACATCCAACCAATAAAACAAAGTTACCTACTCATGGATTTACTAAAACCCATGGAAAATATACAAAGAAGAAGAATGGTTTCCCCCTAAGGGGAAAACCCTAGGTTTTTGATGTAGAAGATGTAATATGAAAGGTAGGAGGTTGTAGAATATGATGTAAAGATGTAAAAGATGATTTGTTTTAGCCTTAGATGTTTTCTTTTATAGCCTTAGATGCTTGGACGTCAAGTCTCATCTCCTTCCAGGGTTTAGAATCTCATTGGAACTAAGTTTTCTTGATTTGGAAGTCAAAAACGTGTCAGAATGGGTCCCTTGGCTTTCTACAGTCGGCATAGATGTTTCCCCACCAACAATGCCGCCAGTTGGTCTAACTTTCTGCCTCCAAATCCTCTACAGTCGGCATAGATTCGTTGCTAATGAGCAATGCCGACTGTTGGTTTTATTTTCTGCCACAAAACTTGCTTCATACGGTATAGATATGATGCTAATGAGCAATGCTGGCTGTAGGTCTAATTATCTTCCCAATTTCGTGTCACAGTCGGCATAGATTGTTGCTAATGAGCAATGCCGGCTGTTAAGCTGAAAGCGACCTTTTCTTCATCTCGACTGTTTTGTCCATAACTTCTTCGTTCGAACTCGGAATGACCTCATTCTTTTTGCGTTGGCTTCGTAATCTCGTTCTCTTAAAAATTGTATTAATCACTCCTGTATTTGAATGAGTAGAATCTGGTTTGGACTCTCTTTCACTTGTAATGCTTTATTTCCTTGCTCATTTCAGGTCGTAATGAACTCCTTTCTTCTTCTTTGGTTGAATACACTTCAAAAATCCTAAGAAACTCAAAAGAAAACAAAATCAAAGCATAATGATACAAAAACTAACAAGAAATCAATGATTTAGAGTATCAAACTAATGCAAATAATGCACCTATCATCCTTTAACAGCAAATCCTCCCAAGCTCCCGAATTTTTCAACAAATTCTATTCAAAAGATTATTACTCGCCGAAGAAACCAAACTCTTAAAATTTGCTCAAATCAGATTTCTTCCAATTATCTTTCTCATGAATTTCAAGCTAACTTATCTTGATTCTGCATTGGATCAGGAGTAGTAGCCCTAGGAATCAATCAATCTTCTTTGAGAAAGAAAAATCTATTCTGAACCTGGATTCTAATCCTACCCCAAAACCCCCATCTACTACTAATCCCAGAAATCTCACCATCTTCCATCCTAGATGGAACAAATTCATCTCTTATAATCCCCTGCACTTGATCCCTCAACTAATTCCTAAATTCCCTCCAACTAAATGCTATTTTTACCATCAAACTATTATAATACACAACAACCATGTCATCATAAACCACAATAATCATACCTTAAATAACCATCATCATGATGATATGTTATATAGGTAAACATTTCCTAAGATTAATCGGTTAAACACTGACTACAGTCAAACCATGTCAAAAAGAAACCATCAGTATTTCAAATTTAACAAAAATAACATCCCAATCTTTCAATCCCATAATAACCCCTTTACTTCTACTAGAAATTCATCCTATCATTCAAGTTTACTTATCAAAAAAATCCAAAATAAAGTATTTTTGAGATGGAATTTCACAATTTCTTTTTTAAAAAATTCTAGTTAGTTTTATATCACCTTTTTCTGTTTGAGAAGACTCATCTATTGTTAGTACCAAAATGATGTTTCCCACCTAGGAATTCTTGGTCCGCAACAATTAATCAAGCCCAACAGCCAATCTAGCCTAACAGGAGCACTCCACTCAAGTCCGAAGCCCAACTTGGACCGAAGTGACATCATCATTTCCCAAAGTGACATCAGCAATTACATCCCGAAGTGACGTCATCATTTCCCGAAGTGACACTAGCAATTACATCCCGAAGTGATGTCATCATTTCTCGAAGTGACATCAGCAATTACTTCCCGAAGTGACGTCATCATTTTCCTGAAGTGACGTCAGCAATCCCGATGCACAAAGTCAATCCCGATAGACCAAGTCAATCCCGATGCACCAAGTCAATCCCGATGCACCAAGTCAATCCCGATAGACCAAGTCAATCCCGCACTAACTTTTAGATAGAGGTCATTTTGAAGATAAGATCAATAGGGACGCGTGGTGGATCTCGTTGACACATGGCGAAATATGGTGAATCCTCTTCGACACATGGCGAGCTTAGACAAATCTCCATCGAAACGTGGCGAACTTTGATGTACATATGTATGTGTATGTACATTCGCATCTTGAGTAATTGAATTAGCAAGTATGAATTCAGTTCATATGATCATTATTTAAGCAAGTGAAGCTTCAAAGGGAAATCGTTGTCATCTGAAAAGCTTATTGTAGATTTGGAACAGAAAAATCTCCAGCAGCAGTTGAATGTTGAATCTTTGTCGAACGAACTCGCCAATCTGAAGAAGATGAGAGACTTGTTCAGCATATTTTGAAGAAGTTCATATCATGGCGCAAAGTTGACACGAGTTTGTCTTCTTTCTTCAACAGTTTTAATTTCTGATGCTGTTGCACTTAATTTCTTCAAATCGAAATGAAAGCAACACGTACTCAATTGGCTCCAGCATATAAATGCTTACTGTCAAGTTCAAGCAACGAGATGATTTCAACGAGAGAGATACTCTGTGCATGACTGGACAGCGTACTGCCTAGCACCAACACAGCCATGAATCCGCCCCCAAACTCCTGTACCTTCGTTGTGGTATTCGATGGAAGTGTAAAATATTCACGCAAATTATCCATTTGAAGCAAAGAGCTCATTCAATGCATCTGCAATTCGCTTTCTCAGCAAGCTAAGTATCAATTATGTATCAATTATTAAAAAGCTTTCAATTATTAGAATCACATTATGATACCTAGTTGTTCTTCTACACTAGTTGTTTCATTTCAAATAATTGGGCATTGTTAAGATTGAATGATGTTTTTAAGTTAACTTGAAGATAACATGAATTGGACTGTATATGTGTGATATCGGATAACTGGCATGTTTGATCTTAAATGGTGAAGTGTTTGCCTAAACTTATTCATGCTAGTTGGTAATTAACCATGAATGTATGTGCCTCCGACATTTTTATAGGGAACAACATTTTTTCTAAACCCCCTGCTAGAATTAGTCACCTGTTTGATGTCCATATTGATCATGTGTTTAGAGCATTTGTTAGAACTGCATACCCTTCTGAACTATGTATTTTGATTATTTGATTTTGATTCCAAACAGTTATAGATAATCCATTTCTGTTTTAGCTCAACCCAACTAAGCTGTGTAGCAAGATTTGAATTTCTAAAACCTGCCCTTCTTGTTGGTGCTTTAGATTAACATTAGAAGTTGAGAAAATTTTGATTTCTTTATGCTATTTGTGATGTTTCCCGCTACCATAGAATCAATAAGTTGTGGCATGAACTTGTTGTGAGTTCATCGTAGAATTAATGTATGAATTGCGGGGAAGGGTTGATTATAATAGCCTGAATTAGGCTGGAATAGCCAGAAAAAAAAAGCAAGACTCTGCTGTATTTTCTTTACAGTGAGTCGACTCATTGAGTTTGATCTAACTCAGTTGAGCAAGACCAATTAGACCGAGTCAAATTAGCTGACTCGGCTAACCCATCTTTCCTTCTTGACTGTTGACTAGTGACCATTCTCCCTTGACTGTCACTTGACCCTTTGATTGTTAATTGACTTTCGGTTGACCGTAAGTTTAATTCATATCTTTTTACCTATCGATTTAGTGTGATGTATCTTTAGTCTGCACAAATTCCAATTTGTTTCATTATATTTAACTGTTGTATGCAACAAAAAGCATGTAAATCATTTTTAGCTTGTACTCATTTAATATCATGAAATGCTTAAGACATTTTTATAAAATTTGAAGATACTTATAAACGGCACATCAGAGATGCAGCAGTCATGCGATAATAATGCACTAGGGGGCATTCTATAAAGAAACCAAAGTTTTAGCTGAGAATGAGCTAAATACTGCGCACCAATTAGGTATTTCATTTTAATAATCTACTAACGTCAAATAAATATAATATGTTATTTCACGCCATTTTGTGTTATGTGCCATGTACTTCTTAACATAAAGCAGCAATCGATAGATACTTCGTATAAGTTGTCGACAAATGGTACTTCTAATGGCTTATGCTTCAAGCGAAGAATGCTCAGTAAATACTTCTATTTATTCCGGATTTCTCATATTAATTCGAAGGACGGTATTTCTTATTTCTTCTTGATACTTCTCATGTCTTATTTAAAATACATCTCATATTTTTTCTATATATGCTTCTCATGTATATAGAAGAATATGAAATGTATCTTAAATAAGAAATGAGAAATGAGAAATATCTGGATGATTCTCAAGTATACTTCTCATATACATTTCAGGTATATTTCTTAACGTTATTTCTCCATTCAGGAGACAATCTCTTCGGAGATAATAAATTTATGGACCACACACTAATTTTCTCCATGCCCGAGATAAATTAGGCGTGTGTTCTTGAGTGCTCAGTGGCTAGAGACAAATCTATGGACCACCCACTAATTTTTTCCATGCCCGAGAAAATTAAGTGTGTGTTCCTGAGTGCTCCGTGGCTGGAGACAAATTCGGGACCGAATCCAAATTTCCTCCTAACCAGAGAGAAGATGGATGTGTTGTATTCCCATGACATGACTCAGTGGAATGAGGTAAAATTCCAAATTGCAATGTATATACAAACATTTGGGACCACCTTGTAGCTTACTCCTGGCCCGGGTATGACTCATATGTGTGGGTTCCTGAATTACATGACTCCGTGGAAGGAGGTTCTCTCTGGCACAAAATTTCATAATATTAACCCAGGGTACAAAAGGAACCTTGCGATTGAAAACTCACAATCAGTATATATATATATATTTGTATACAAAATTTTGTTTTGCAGGGACAAAAATACAACATAAAATGAAAATGCACAAGCAACATCAACCACCACATTATGATTCGGGGGAGACGTGAAGTAGTTTTCTTAAGAGTTTATCTGCAAACAACTCTCAAGAAAAGGGGGCAAGTTGTTAGTACCAAAATGATGTTTCCCACCTAGGAATTCTTGGTCCGCAGCAATTAATCAAGCCCAACAGCCAAGCTAGCCTAACAGGAGCACTCCACTTAAGTCTGAAGCCCAACTTGGACAGAAGTGACGTCATCATTTCCCGAAGTGACGTCAGCAATCCCGATGCACCAAGTCAATCCCGTTGCACAAAGTCAATCCCGATGCACAAAGTCAATCCCGATAGACCAAGTCAATCCCGATAGACCAGGTCAATCCCGGTGCACCAAGTCAATCCCGCACCAACTTTTAAATAGAGGTCATTTTGAATATAAGATCAATAGGGACGCGTGGTGGATCTCGTTGACACATGGCAAAATATGGTGAATCCTCTTCGACACATGGCGAGCTTAGACAAATCTCCATCGAAACGTGGCGAACTTTGACGACATGTGGCGAAGGGCATTTTAGTAATTATCATCTTTTTTGTACCTTTAAATATCATTTTTGAGTGAGAAAGAAGGGGAGTTTTGGCCGATGGATGGCTTCTTCCTCTTCATTCTCAACTGTAACCAGAGATATCAATAAAAAAACTTTAACTCTCATTTCCCGTGGATGTAAGCTATTCATAGCCGAACCATGTTAAATCTCTTGTGTTAATGTCATTTTTGTCTATCTTAAACTATGATCCTTGGTTGTTTTTGTTGATAAGAATTTTGGTACAAACATCTATTACTGCCTCTGAAGCTTAAAACTCCGATGTTACCTTTGAGACCTAGTTCGTTGTCGAGGTTGTGAAGGTTGGAGAAATTGAGTTCGCTCACTTAAAATCATAACTGATTTCGTCGGTAGAGCGAACTTTTAATTTGGATGCATTAGCCCTGGTGGGACTCTCATTTTAAATGCTCTACGTTTTCATTTTGCTTTGGGACGAGGGAAGAGGAAATTAAAAAAGCTGAGATTTGGTTAGTCTTGGGCCCCTGGATATGCGCTAAAACTTGTTTGTTTTCGCACTTCATTTCTATACTCCCCGTGATATTTCATTTGAGCACTATTGTTGTCGATGAGGAAGAACCGAGTTTTGTCGAAAGCAGCGCCAAAAATAAGGGGGTGTTTGTTTTCTTATTCTAAAGGCGTACAATCTGACTCATAGATACATCGTTTAAAGAGCATTTTGGTGGCACGGGATTATTTGTCATTTTATGCGAAAGAAGGAATCCACCAGGGGCATATGACCCGTTAGTCGATGTGGTTTTCATCTGATTTGAAGTCTAGTGACTCCAGTCACATTGTCACATGTCCTTTCTTCCCTTTTTGGGGGGCCAGTCACATGTTCTTGAAAAGGGTAAAATAGGGCATCTTCGTCAGAGTAAGGATCTTATAGTGAAAATAGATTAACCCATAGTGAAAACATGTTGACAGATCGTTATGCTCTGAAAATTGCATTTAGATTATCCGTCATGACAATCTGGATTCTTATGTTAATCACTTATTACTATGGTCCGGCGGGATACTTGTTTGAACAAAAATGTATCGATTCCTATCGCAAATAACGTCCGCAAATAACGTTGATGATTTTGATCGTTATTAGTATCTAAAAATTAATTTAGGTAAAATAATATATTGTAGAAATATTTTATTTAGATTCGGATATTAAAATAGTACAAAGTAAGCCTAAACCACGATAATATCCGTTCCGTCCTGCTTCGGTCACGATGAGAGGAAATGAGTTAATCTTAGGGGAGGGAAGTAAAGAAAGTTGAAGGAATTTTCTGTGTTGAATGATGTGTAGAGTTGCAGAACTATTGAGAGAAATCACAGAGCTTATGAGAATTGTAAGCATGTTGTGATTTTGAAATAGGCTAAGGAACCTATTTATAATAGTTTGGGAACACATGTATTTTTTCCTCGTAAAGTAGTGAAGAGATGGAGTAGTGGAAGTCGTGGGGATAATGGTATAACCTCCCATTATCCCTGGAAGTTTCTGCAAAACCACAATTCTATTATTCCGTCAACTGCTCCAGTTTTACCACTACCTTGTAACTTCCAGATCATGGGGTGTTACCACGCCACATGTTGTTGTAACTGATGTAATTTTAGAAGTGGTAAATAAAGGTTCGATTCTCGAACTTGTGAAGGTAACGATTTTAGAAAATATTGAACTTAATCTAAACTAATAAAAATCAGGAAAATAAACTAGAGTATATTTTTAGAAAATATGGAGAAAACTAGGAATCAAGATTCAGTTATTTCTAACAATTCATGTGATTAATCATGTAATTCTTTTTAACAATTTAATTCAAGTTTGCCAAAAATATGTTTCCTAAAAGAATAATTGTAAATCCTAAGCATGAGACATCAAGAGTAATTAACTAAGCATGACCCATCAAAAGAGAACACAACTATTTAATAAAAACCATTTTTTCTAATTTAAATCCATGCAAATAATAATAAAAGAAGTATAAATAATTAATTAAAAATAGACTTACCACATAAAATTGAGAGAAAAACCTCCTCCATCATCCCAGTAAATAAACTTAGCCCATGGAGAAGAAAACTTGCTCAAAAGTTGATTTCATTGCTCAAAATATCGATTACAAGGTTAAAGAATAGTGCAACAGCTGAACAGATACGTATATAAGTGTCACAGAACAGGGTTCAGCTGTTACAGAGAGCTTTAAGCAACAAAAATGTTCAAAATCTAAGGCAACAGGAGCAGAGTTGTAACAGTGGAACAGCAACAGTTATAGACGTTGCTTAGTCGTCTTCTTCAACGATGGTGGGTGAAGAACAGTGCCGGCGATGCACCAGCAGGTGACCGGCGGTGCCGGAACTCCACCGGAATTTCTCTGAATCGATCTCTAGGCTTTTGTATCTGATTTTCTTGGCTTCACTTCGTATTTATAGACTTCACAAACCCTAGAGAGAGTTCTAAACCTAATAGAACTCTCTCGAATCACTCCAATTCTTCAATCTAAATCCAAACAGGAACCGAGTCCTGATTCCGGCCAGAATTGGGTTTACAGGGCTGATTTCACGGGATTTTCACTGTATTTTGATTTCTTCCAACTATAATTGCAATGGGTCTTCTTTAATTGCCGAAAACAACCCAGAAATTGCGACCAAATCCTCTTCCCGTTCAAACAGGAACTCCCGATGAGTTAACCAGTGACTCAGCCGAGTTGACTCGCTGGATCGCTGGGTTGACTCGCCGATTCGACTCATCCCAATCCAAAGTGTGGGTGCCTTGATCCATTTTCCCGGGTGCTTTGAACACTTTTTGAGCCAATTTTTTCACAAATCTTTATTCTTCTAATGTACCTACAAAAGCATAAAAACACGTAATAGACACAAAATCGAATACTAACTCACTAGAAATTAAGGTGCAATTTAGACACTAAAATGTGTCTATCCGTAACCGCCAGAACAAAACCCCATAAATTATCCCCCCATATAACATGATTTGATTTCTCATAAGAATTGGTGGAGTCGTAAACTCAGGATGGTCTAGCACTAACCACGATTTTACTAAAAAGGCATAGCAAAGTTAGCACCGCAAAAGATGAAAAATGCCAACAATGGTGCTGGGGAGAAGGCCAGAGCTAACAAGTTAGTGTTGGGGCTAGTGCAGCACTAGCACCGTTGGCCAGCGTTAACAAGTTAGCACTGAGGCTAATGCAGTGTTAGCGCTGGAGCTGGTGCAGCACTACCGTTGTTGGCTAGCGCTAACTCGTTAGCGCTAAAGCTAGGCCAGCATTGACGACGTTATGGCCTATTTGGCGTGCGCTTTGTTAGTTAGTTTTTTTTTTTTTGACGTTTTTGGCTTTTTTTGGCTTTTTGGCACATGTGTGTGTTACTTATTGGTATGGAGAGTGTGACTAGGGTTCGCCCAGGCTAGCACTTGCTAGTACCATGATTATTGGTTATGCACCACTAGCTTTGATATTTATTAATATCATGGTCATATTTATGGTTTGTTTAGAGTTTCTCAATTGTACGAGATTCTTTTAGCATTTTATGCTTATTTTTATACAGTGCATACAAAACATTTTCAAAAGATTCAGTCGTGGAAGTTTGCAACTTGAAATTATGCTTGATGCGACTCTGCAATTTGATGGTATGCATCTAATTAGCGTTTTTATTCAGATATGGCTTAGCCTCTATTCCGAATGCTTGCAATTTCGTATAATCAACGTGTTCTGTCTTATACAAATAGTTCGCATAGATGCATATGAAATAACGAGGATTTAATTGATTACGGTTCTTAAATTTCTGTGATGCGTATATATGCAAAACGAGCTACAAGGCCAATTTTTCCAGGTGTTGAATATCCCTTCTCGAATTTCTTACTGAATGTGGAATAGAAGTAATATTCATAATTCTGATGCTTGTCAGGAAATTATGTATATTTATTTTGTGCTTCTACAGCTTGGCGAATAGCAATATTACAAGAAAAGTATTACAATTTTCTCCTTTGTCAAAAACCCACCATCAACAATAGTTAATCTCCTCATCCTGGTAATTAATATGGGAAGAACCTGCAAAACACAAAAAATAGACTCTGATGCCTAAGTCAGTAACTGTTTTCTGCAGGAATTTTTAGGATTAGAAATCGTACCTTTTAGGATTTAGGTCATTTATATTTATATAGTTGTGCAAACTTATCTGTCAAGCTATCTGGAATGTTCCAGTGTTAGAATTAAAAATAGATTCTTACTTAAAATGATTTTTGTTACTTAATATATCTTAGTGGGATCAAGGGTCACCAGTCCAAACTTGGGGTGGAAAAATAGAGCCATCCATTTTCATTTCTTAGTGAATGAGAAACCTTTGGTTTGTCCCATATTGGGCAAACCAAGGAGGAAGTTTATCCTCTTTACCACAAACGTTCTATATAAGGAAAAAAAACTAGTGGATTGGATATGGACTTAGGAAATGGACTAGTGGGCAAATGCACACATGTGCGGTGCTTCGCACCGAAGCACCGCCGGCCGCGGGCTTGCGGAGCTTGCGTGTGCTTTTGCGTGAGCCTTGGCGCGAGCCTTGGTGTGACCATTGGTGTGACCCTTGGTGCGAGCTTTGGTGCGAGCCTTGGTGCGAGCCTTGGTGTGTGCCTTGCGTGTGCCTTGCGAGTGGCTGCGTGTGCCCATCTGAGATCCAACGATTTTATATTTTAATTTTGTACATTAAGTATTTTACTGTTTTGAATTTATAAATTTAAATCAGGTTTAATAACAAAATCTTTTAATTAAATATCTCAAATTAAATATGTTTAATTAATTGATTTTTTACCATTTGATAATTCAACAGTCTTCTTCTTCTTTAAAAGAAAAACAAACGTCAGATTTTTTTCTTACCCCAGTCGCAGCCACTGACCTGACGAATAGTTTATTTCTTCATTATTCTTCTACTGTTAAGTTCACAACGGGCCAACGAGTCTTGCTAACTGGGTTGGTATCAGGAGGTTTTATCCTGGATTCAAATTTGTCATCTCTAAAGGTATATAAACATCTTTCTAAAGGTGTACCTGACAAATATTGAGTTAAGGGCAGTCTGTTGAACAGGCGACTCTATCTCTCTGTGCTTGTGTGGTTGTCTGAATTGTGCTGTTTTGTTCTAACGATTAATCTCTTTCAAGTTTCTGTTTGGTTTGCTTACTGTTACAGGAATATTCTCCAAGATTTTTAACTTATATCTGTATTATTTGAAAAAATTTCTTCTGTAACAATGGTGAAGACTGATGTTGACAGACCTCAGAAATTTTCTGGAAAGGACTTCAAGAGATGGCAGTCTAAAATGTTATTTTTCCTGAGTTTTCACATGCTACATGAGATGGTTCTGAAGCCGTTTGATGAGTCTCTGAATGAACCTAAAAAATTACAGGACTTAGAAAGTTGGAAGAGAAGTAATTATATGGCCAAAAATCATATCTTAAACTGCCTAGAAGATGCTCTATATGATTTTTACAATGCTAAGGATAATTTCAATGCTTATAATCTATGGATTGCGTTACAAGATAAATATGAAGCAGAAACAGCAGGAAGTAAAAAATTCTTGGTTGCACGTTTTCTGGAATATAAAATGATGAATGATAAATCAGTGGTTGATCAGTTTCTGGAGTTGCAAAAAATTATTAATGAAATAATTGCTGAAGGAATGGTTATTGAAGAAACATTTCAAGTTTCTGCTGTTATTGAAAAATTGCCAAATTCCTGGGCTGAATACAAGAGAAGACTAAGGCATGAAACTGGTGAAATTCCCATGGTAGAATTGGGAAAGAAAATCCAAGTTGAATAATTGTTGTGTTCAAAGGAAAAGAATGTTTCTTCTGCAAGAGACATGTCAAACAAAGCTCACGTCATCGAACACAAATTTGCTAATCTAAGTCTGGACCACAACAAGCGCAAGCCTGGCCCGCAAAGAAAAGGTACCTTTCAAAAACCAAAATCTTCTATTGGTAAAATTAAGGGAGCATGTTATGTTTGTGGTGTGTCTGGCCATATGGCAATTCATTGTAGAAAACGCAAAGATGAAAATTTTAAGAAATCAAATGTAAACTTAGTTGAAAGTAGTAAAAATGAGTTTTCTGGCACGGTGTCTGAGGTTAACTTAGTTACCAATGTGAGAGACTGGTGGGTAGACTCTGGAGCTACCAAACATGTCTGCAGAAGTAAAGACATGTTCACCTCCTATCAGACGGTAGGAGAAGGAGAAAAACTCTATATGGGTAATTCATTTGCAGCACAGGTTGCAGGAAAAGGAAAAGTTTCGCTGAAGCTTTCCTCTGGGAAAATCCTCACATTGAATGAAGTTTTACATGTACCAGACATCTGCAAGAATCTCGTTTCAAGTGGTGTGCTAGATGATAAGGGCTTTAAGATTGTATTTGAGTCTGGGAAAGTGATTATCACTAAGGGAAAGGATTTTGTGGGAAAGGGCTATAAGGCTGAAGGCCTATACAAATTATCTGTAACCTCTGTTGAAGTTAATAAAATTGATTCTTCTTATGTTGTTGTCTCATTGAATATCTGGTATGGTAGACTTGGTCATGTAAATTATAAATCAATGAACAAATTGGCAAACTCTGGCTGCATTCCAAAATTAAATTTGGAATATGAACATAAATGTGAAGTTTGTGTAGAATCAAAATATGCAAAGAAGCCCTTTAAGAAAAATGTCCTCAGAAATTCTAATCCCTTAGAGTTAATTCACTCAGACTTAGTTGATATGAAATCAATCCAAACTAGAGGTGGTAAAAAATGGTTTGTCACTTTCGTAGATGACTGTACTAGATACTGTCATATTTACTTGCTTAAAGGGAAAGATGATGCCTTAGAAGCATTTAAATTATATAAATTAGAAGTAGAAAACCAATTGAACACCACAATTAAAACCATTAGATCTGACCGTGGGGGTGAATATGTAATCCCTATAGGAGACTTTTGTGCACAACATGGCATTATTCATGAGGTAACTCCTCCTTATTCACCACAATCAAAGGGAGTGGCTGAACGGAAAAACCGAACCCTTAAGGAGATGATGAATGCCATGTTAATCAGTTCAGGACTACCGGCGAACTTATGGGGGGAGGCCGTCCTCTCAGCTTGCTATATCCTGAACAGAGTGCCCTTTAAAGGATCAGTCAAATCACCGTATGAATTATGGAAAGGCAAACAACCCTCTTATGGATACCTCAAAGTGTGGGGGTGTTTAGCCAAGGTCTCTATTCCTCCACCTAAGAGGACTAAAATATGACCTAAAATAGTTGATTGTGTCTTCATAGGATATCCCGAACACACCACTGCTTATAGGTTTATGTTTGTGAGTTCTGAAAACTCAGAAATTGGTGTGAACACCATTATGGAATCTAGGGATGCTACATTTTTTGAAAATGTGTTTCCTTTGAAATCTGAATCTCGCATGATATGCGATGATCCCCTAGATGTCCCTTCTTCTAGCCATATTTTACCGATAGAAGAAGATGAATCTGTTTATGAACCTAGAAGAGGCAAAAGACTTAGAATAGAAAAATCTTTTGGGCCAGACTTCATAACCTGTTTAGTTGAAACTGATCCACAAACCTATAAAGAGGCCATGACTTCGTCTGAAGCTCCATGGTGGAAAGAATCCACTATTAGTGAGATGGATTCTATTTTTCAGAATGAAACTTGGGAGATAGTAGATTTACCTCCAGGGTGCAAACCTATAGGCTGTAAATGGATCTTCAAGAGAAAACGTAAGGTAGATGGACCTGTGGAAAAGTATAAAGCTAGACTAGTAGCTAAGGGGTATAAACAAATAGAAGGTGTAGATTTCTTTGACACTTATTCACCTGCCACTAGAATTACTTCCATTAGGATGCTAATTGCAATCGCTGCAATTCATAACCTAGAAATACATCAGATGGATGTAAAAACTGCGTTCCTAAATGGTGAATTAGATGAAGAAATTTATATGGACCAACCCGAAGGCTTTGTAGTGAAGGGTTATGAAAACAAAGTGTGCAGACTTAAAAAGTCTTTATATGGCTTGAAACAAGCACCAAAACAATGGCATAAAAAATTTGATCATGTAATGTTCTCTAGTGGATTTAAAATAAATGAAGTTGACAAATGTGTGTACAATAAATATATAAATGATGCCTGTGTGATTGTATGCTTGTATGTTGATGATATGCTTATACTAGGCACAACCTTAGAAATCATTAATTCCACTAAGAACATGTTGAGTGAGAACTTTGACATGAAAGACTTAGGTCCTGCTGATGTAATCCTAGGGATGAAAATTAGAAAGGAGTCTAATGGATTCAGTCTTAGTCAATCTCATTATGTTGAATCAGTTCTTAAGAAATTTAACCAGATTGATAGTAAACCTGCAAGTACTCCATTTGACCCTTCTTGTAAACTCAAGAAAAACAAGGGGGATGGAGTCTCGCAACTTGAATATTCACGAGTCATAGGAAGTCTGATGTATTTAATGAACTGCACAAGACCATACATTGCTATGTTGTGAGTAGACTAAGTAGGTATACCTGTAATCCAGGTCATGAACATTGGGATGCACTTTTCAGAGTGTTGAGGTATCTTAAATACACTTTAAACTACCGTTTAAGTTATGAAAGACACCCTGCTGTTCTTGAAGGATACTGAGATGCAAACTGGATAGCAGACTCAGAGGAGTCTAAGTCTACGAGTGGATACGTATTCACTTTAGGCTGTGATCAGTGTCTTGGAAGAGTTCCAAACAGACCTGTATCGCTCGATCCACTATGGAATCCAAGTTTATTGCGTTAGATAAAGCAGGAGAGGAAGCCGCTTGGCTAAGATATTTTTTAGAAGACATGCCTCTCTAGCATAGGCCTGTGCCAGCTATATCTATACATTGTGATAGTCAAGCTGCAATAGCTAATGCTAAAAACATCAACTATAACGGAAAATCTATTCATATTAGGAGAAGACACAATTCTCTAAAACAACTAATCTCAACTGGTGTTATTTCTGTTGACTTTGTGAGGTCTAAGGAGAATATCGCGGATTCTTTGACGAAAGGCTTGTCCAAGGAGATAGTTAGTAATGCATCGAGGGAGATGGGGCTTAAGCTCATAAATTAAAACTTGCCATGAAGGATACTCAACCTTGATGACTGGAGATCCCAAGATCAAGGTTTTGAATGAGACAACTAATTTGTGGCGGGTAAAAATTAAACACTATCAGGGAATTATTTTCTCTGTCCCTTCCCTATGGTGTAGACGTGATAGTGTGACTGCATGTGAGGATGACTTATAATAAAAGTCTTAATGAGTTCTATACTTTCAATTTAAGATTGAAATAGGGTGTAGCAGTTAACACTCTTGATAGAACTCACTTATCTGAATGAGGAAGTGGGTCGCTTCCTATGAGAATTGAGCTGATTCTCTAGAGCATTCTGAGAAACGGGATATGTCCAGGGCCAAAACGGACACAATGACGTGAACTTAACAGCACTCTTGAGAGATATCTCGCGTAAGGAGCTATTGATGAATTACACCAAACCATGGAAGTTCAAGACATCGCGTTCACTGACCATCAAGTAGTTCCGGTACTTCTCACTAAGCAGAGGTTCAATTCCTTATGGACACCTATTGCTTAAGAGGTATTTCTCGTTTTTCGGTTTTCTGATTTATCTCTTTCTTCATTCATGTGGGGGATTGTTAGACTTAAAAATGGATTCTTACTTAAAATGATTTTTGTTACTTAATATATCTTAGTGGGATCAAGGGTCACTAGTCCAAACTTGGGGTGGAAAAATAGAGCCATCCATTTTCACTTCTTAGTGAATGAGAAACCTTTGGTTTGTCCCATATTGGGCAAACCAAGGAGGAAGTTTATCCTCTTTACCACAAACGTTCTATATAAGGAAAAAGAACTAGTGGATTGGATATGGACTTAGGAAATGGACTAGTGGGCAAATGCACACATGTGCTGTGCTTCGCACCGAAGCACCGCGGGCCGCGGGCTTGCGGATCTTGCGGAGCTTGCGTGTGCCTTGGCGCGAGCCTTGGTGTGAGCCTTGGTGCGAGCCTTGGTGTGAGCCTTGGTGTGAGCCTTGGTGTGACCATTGGTATGAGCCTTGGTGTGACCATTGATGCAAGCCTTGGTGTGACCCTTGGTGTGACCATTGGTGTGACCATTGGTGTGACCATTAGCGTGTGCTTTGCGTGTGCTTTTGCGTGAGCCTTTGGCGTGAGCCTTGGCGCGAGCCTTGGTGTGACCATTTGTGTGAGCCTTGGTGTGAGCCTTGGTGTGACCATTGGTGCGAGCCTTGGTGTGACCATTGGTGCGAGCCTTGGTGGGACCCTTGGTGTGACCATTGGTGCGAGCCTTGGTGCGACCATTGGTGTGAGCCTTGGTGTGACCATTGGCGTGTGCTTTGCGTGTGCCTTGCGTGTGCGTGCGAGTGCCTTGCGTGTGCCTGCGTGTGCCCATCTGAGATCCAACGGTTTTATATTTTAATTTTGTACATTAAGTATTTTACTGTTTTGAATTTACAAATTTAAATCAAGTTTAATAACAAAATCTTTTAATTAAATATCTCGAATTAAATATGTTTAATTAATTGATTTTTTACCGTTTGATAATTCAACAGTCTTCTTCTTCTTTAAAAGAAAAACAAACGTCAGATTTTTTTCTTACCCCAGTCGCAGCCACTGACCTGACGACTTTTCCCCTCTTCTTGCTTTGATTTGCGCAGTAGTTTATTTCTTCATTATTCTTCTACTGTTAAGTTCACAACGGGCCAACGAGTCTTGCTAACTAGGTTGGTATCAGGAGGTTTTATCCTGGATTCAAATTTGTCATCTCTAAAGGTATAGCAACATCTTTCTAAAGGTGTACCTGACAAATATTGAGTTAAGGGCAGTCTGTTGAATAGGCGACTCCATCTCTCTGTGCTTGTGTGGTTGTCTGAATTGTGATGTTTTATTCTAACGATTAATCTCTTTCAAGTTTCTGTTTGGTTTGCTTACTGTTACAGGAATATTCTCCAACATCCAGAACCTTCTTTTAAAATTAGAAATAGACCGACGGATATGACCCGTGAAAATGGACCGCTTTTAACCGATATTGATGTCTAAATATTAGGGTACACCCAAAAATACTCTTATTCTCACCGGCAAACACAATGTGTATATTTAAAAAAAAAATGATTCCATTTTATGCATACTGTGAAGCGAGAACTATTAACAGGCAAAAATATATTTAGGTCCTAAACGACTACCATGTGTTAGCTGTCGAGTGTCGATGTAAACCAACTCTTTTATTGCTGTTGCTGTATTGCATATGAAAGCGACGGTAAATAGACTAGCTAACCGAAAAATATAGAGGAGGCTGGGAATAATTGTGCGTCAGCAATTAACCGACTAAAGTGTTTGTTAAAAGAAAAAGAGCAAAAACATATTACAGATCAACTGTTTTGAGAGTCAACTTAATAAGTTCCTAAACCTATCATATTAATTCAATTATCTATGAATGCTTTCTGATACGTGCACACAACTAGGTGTAAATCATGAGCTATGGTCATGCCACCACTACCCGTTGATGCATTATGCATTTATTTAATTTTTCTTTTATTAATTTGTTAGCTGGATTTACATTTATGTGCCAAATTAAATTACGTAAAAACAACATTCACAGGAACATAAGAACTAGTCTTTTAGCTAGGTTGAACTCTGATCCCCATCCACGAAGGATCCAGCTGGTGGATCATGTAATCTGATGCGTTAGCCGGCAGTGTGTACGTATGCGTGCTTCTCATAGGATCAGCGCTTAATTTCAAAGTCTTTCTGATGTTAGATAATGATTTACCCTCTCCATGTTATCCTTATCGGGTTTTTGTAGTCAAATTTGAAT
Organism: Papaver californicum; assembly: GCA_023531435.1. Taxonomy (NCBI): domain Eukaryota; kingdom Viridiplantae; phylum Streptophyta; class Magnoliopsida; order Ranunculales; family Papaveraceae; genus Papaver; species Papaver californicum. The sequence continues at coordinate 3,950,961 of JAJJMC010031495.1, forward strand.
ATTACGCCGAGTACATGTATATACCTTCTTTCTTTTTTCTTATGCATACATGCATATGTACCTTTTCAAATAGCTATAAGCTAGAACAACATTTTGCATTGCATTTACCTATAATTATTATTATGAAAGCACTTTATTAGCAGCCTGCTACAAAATGTATTCAACTCCACTCTTTTACGCAGGGGTGGAATCAGAATTTGATTATAGGTGGACAATTTTTTTATATATAAATGGGTCGATCAAAAATATATTACAAATCGGATGATTTTTTAATTTAGACGCTAAACATTTGTAGTCGGCAATTATTAATTATATTTGAATACGATAAAAAAAAATTAACCATATATTTGTTATGATATACAAATTGATTATATTTATGAAATATGATAGAGTTGTGGTGACACTTAGACTTGGCTGCGCTAAACTCTATATGTTGCATAGGCTAAATATAAAAATGAAGCAAACAAAAGTTTTTACAAGGTTAAGTAAATATAAGTGGGGTAAAAATTAGGGCTGTCAACGGATATCTAAATACTCGGAACTGGCTGATTAGGGTCTGGGTATAGGTCTCAAAACTGGATCCATTAGTAGTTTTGGGTCGAAACCAGGTAGACCTGATAATAAATGATGAGAAATTTGTTGAATGGTCCAAAGACTCCTGGCCCATTTAATCTAGGGTCCAACGGAAAATATAATTTTTTCGAAGGTCGAAAAAAGTTTTAAAAAGAGTAAATTATTTACCTACCCATCGAAATCAAACGTGTGAAATCAAAAACAACCTAAAACTGAAATCTAGGGCGTTACTGAAACTGAAATCTCGGGCATTAAAACCATATCGAAAATCAAAACCGAACCGAATATTCAATATTATTCTTCTCAAATCAAAATCCAAACCGAAGATTCAAAATCGAAAATCAAAACCGAAGATTCAATCTCCTTTTTCTGAAACCAAAATCAAAACCGAAAACTCAAAATCAAAAATCAAAACCAAAGATTCAAATCGAAAATCAAAAATCAAAACTGAAGATTCAAACAAATCATCAACAAAGAAGAAAAAGATATTTATTAGTCGCCAAGAACGTTACATATTGATCCTTTAGTACATATTGATCCTTCAACACGTGTTGATATGTATTGGAGGAAAAAGTGTATGATCCCACAATATATATTGATCCAACGAAACATATTGATATGTACCGAAGGAAAATGTGTATGATCCAACAATACATATTGATATGTACCGAAGGAAAATAAGTATTTAATGAAAATGTGTATGATCCACAGTACATATTGGTATGTACCGAAGGAAAATGTGTATGATCCCACAATACATATTGATCCAACAATGCATATTGATATATACTGGAGGAAAATATGTACTAAAGAAATAGAGTAGATGATCTAACAGTACATATTAATCCAACTATATATATTGATACGTACGGAATAAAATATGTACTAAAGGAAAAAGTGTATGATCCCACAATATATATATCCCTTCGTACATATTGATATGCACCGAAGGAAAAAGAGTATAATCCCACAACACATATTGAAATATACAACATTTAATCATAATTTTTTTTTGAAAATAGCGCTAACCCGGAACAGAAAAGAGGAGTTATCATCACTTTATTCGAGTAAATCATATTGTTTGAATATACAACCTTCATCTTCCAACATTGAATATCAAATCAAGATAAAGAAGATTAAAAAGTTTAAGCAAAACCCAAAAATTGATGAATTTGTATCTCCTCATCCTTCTTCTTATTCTTCTTCTTCTCTATATTCTGTACATTATCGAATCTTCTTCTTCTTCTTCACCGAAATCATCTTCTTCTCCTTCTTACAGATCTTAAATTGAAAACCTAAATGACAGAGCATTAGCAGAAGCATAGAGGAAAAAAAACAGATCCGAAATTGAACTCGACAAAAAGCATCATAAAGATTTTAGCCGATTAAAAACAGAGAAAAAAAATGAAATCTTTCGGAGGAAAAAAACCCTGATCTGATCAAAGGATAATGGAAGAATATTTATTGATGTTTTTTTATACGTTATTTGACATCAAGGTAGTTTTGGAATTTATAATAATTATATAACACTTTTCATGTATGTTTAGACATGGGGATAAATGTTTTGGTCGAAAAACATGTTTTTGGACTAGCGACTAAAATCAGTTGGATGGGTGGACTACACACTAAACGGGTCTTGTAGATTGGATTAACTATTAATTCCTAGATAAACGGTTTCATACGGGTCTTACCCGTCGGGTACCCATGGGTAGTCATGTTTTTATAAAAATTCAGTTTAGTAAATTTTTTAAGAAAAACTAGGTCATATAGATTAGGACCTTATTTCAGCCAGATCTAATCATTTTTCTCATCAAAACATTTACTTCACTCCTTCGTCTGCAACTATTTCAGTTCAAGGGGTAAAGGGGTTTCCAACTACGAGAGAGAAGGAGTCGTACAACTGTTATCACCCCTCCTAAAACTTTTCACTTAATACCACCTGGTTTTGGTCAAAACCGCTTTTCTTCATCCTTTATCTCTTCTTCTCTTCTCAAAAAATCCTCTCCTAAGATCCAAACCTTCTCAAGCTTTTGTTTATTTTTCTCCAGTTTCTCAGGGAAAGTTTGAAGCTCATACTTTTGGATCTATATAATCTGTTTGTTTGGTTCTTCTTGAGGATGGGATAAATCTAAGTTTGTTTTTTTTACTCCTGCTTATTTGGTTGGTTAGAACAAGTCTATGGAAGTTGATTTAATCTGTTAGATGTTTAATAATCTTGATCTAAACTTTGTTTCCCAAAACCCCTTTGTCAATTTCTTCTTTTGAGATTGATTTCTTGTGTAATCTCTTCGCGGGTCTTGGTATCACCGGTGATGATCTCAGCTTTGGGTTGGCTAAGTATTATAGCAATTCAACTTTGTGTGTCTCTGAACTTCAAGAGAGTGATAATTGTTTTCCAGCAACTGGTATCAACGACTCTGGTGACCTAAGTCTAGGTCAAGTCATTGCGGATCTGGTCAAAATCATTGGAAGAGTCAAATTAATGGGTTGGTCAAATTAATAACTGGAGATGCAAATAATGTCTTGTGCTTCTCAGAGATCGATAGCTTACCGAAAATCGGACTCAACAACTCAGATGACCTAGATCTGAGTCAAGTTAATGTTAACCCCCTATTGGTTAATGTCGTTCAAGTGTTATGCATCTTGTTCCTCAAAGTTTTTCAAGCCTAAAGGATGCTTCTAAAAGTTCCCTGTGTACTTACTCTGGAGTTATGTGGTACTCTCCTTCTAACTACTTTGGAGGTAATGATATTTCTCTTCATATTATTGTTGTTGTTATTTTATTCCTTGAGTGTCTAAGACAGGTTATGTTGGACTATATATGTTTGTTCTCAATAATATGAAAAGGGATTGTCATTTGTTTGGGATAGTTTTTCTGAGAATAAATCATTTAATGCATACTTGGGAAGAGGGTGAGATAATTGATCATTATGATGTGGACTGTTGCTGTCTTTGTGAGATTCTGAAGGATGTTTGGTGTTCTTAAAAGTATATATGGAGTTTATATGTATCTTATAACCATAAGAATTGATGTTTTTCTTGGATTTAACTACTTCATCGATATTGTGGCGTATTTCCTTATCATCTTAAGACAAATTTATCTGGATTTTTACCTATATGAGCTTGATGATTCTAGACAGATTAAGTTGGACTTTTATTTGTTTTCTTGTGTTTCGATTGACTAAAGTTTGTCGTCCTTTAGGGAGTATGGTTTACATAGTATGTTTTATTTGAAGAAGGAGTTTGCTTGGTGGTGTGACTTTATGAGTTATTTTAGTATTTGCTTTAGTAAGGATAGCAATCTACTCTGTTCAGTTCTGCATTTTACTATTTTCTTTAGTTTCGAAATAAATTCTGAAGGAAATGATGTTGTTTTTTCTCGACAAGTTAGCAGGATTATTTTTCTTAGGTCTGAGGATGGTCTATGGATCCATGTGGTAGTCCATTGGCCTCTGTACTTCTATTTCGTGTTGAATGCTTCTAAGGTTTATCCTTCTATTCATCCTCTTTATTTGAGCTTTTGGGATCTTATGCTAGATTGCGGTTTGCATCCATGATGGGTATACCTCGTCATAAGGCCTGTAAGCCAGTTTACACCTTCGGGGGCTTGGGCAGTCAGTATTTATATTTGGTGTGGGTGTAAGGTGCATTCTACTGACATCTTCTTTTGGTCTGGTTGGGTGTCTAAAGGTTTCTTCATCTCTACTCGGCAGTTTTTTAAGTATCCTTTAGCTTCTTTCACTACCTTTGATCAATATGTTATTTTGAACTCTTGGGATGGTTTAATGGATTCCAATCTGCACTTCTATTGGATATACCTCGACATAAGACCTTTAAGCCAATATACTCCTTCGGCGAGGTCTTGGGAAATAAGTACATATATCTGGTATAAGTATAGGATGTATTTTGTTGATGGTCAAGGAATCAATTTGGTTATATAAAGGTTATTTTTTTGAAGATTTTCAGCTGGTTTTCAAGGATGGTACGATGGATTTCGATTTTTACTTCTGGTTTATCATACCTTCAAGCAAGTCTATTCCTTTGGTAAGGATTTGGACGGTCAGCATATATATCGGGGATAGGTGTGAATCATTATCTTTTGAATTCAGCAAGTTATATGTTGTGTTTCTTTTTAGAGGAAACTGGCCTTGGTCTTACTTTATTAGTCATCCTCCTTCTTATGGGATGAGTGATGCACCCCTGTATGTCACGTGTGGCTCATTTATGAGAATTAAACATCAACATACCCATGTCTTGAAAGAGGCTCTAGTAGCAGTACTCTATAATCATAGTCGGAATATGGCTGATGAAGATTTAGCAGTAATGGATACTACCTCCTTAGTACTTGACCGAGTAAGGATGTCTACTTCACTATCTGGCAGCAACATCTCTTATCTAGACTCATATCTGCCATTTTCTTTTCTCTCTATTCTAGTTTATTGTAATGACTTTAATTTATTTTCTTATGCTTATTTCTATACTGGCTCAACCTCCATTTTAATGTCTACTAACTGTGATGGCTAACTTTTGAGCCTTCGTTTATAAAAGAAAAAAAAAATACTTCAGTTCAAAGTTCTAGTCTTCTGCTTAGAATTACAAAATCTTTTATTTCTCAAAGTCTTTCACTGATTTACTAACCTATTTAGGTCTTTTTTTATTGATTGTTTTCAATTTGTAAAAATGGTGTTATTTATCCCTTTAATCGGTGGTGCTTTATTGATCTGAGTTGTTTTATGCCTCCATCAATGATCGCTCCTCATAATGTTTTCTCTCCATGCCTCTCAACTCTCAAGTCTGGCTTTAGTGAGACTGCCGGGAATAAATGCTAACTTGGTGGGCGTGTGGGCGTATGAGAAATATCTGATCCCTTCTCCTAGATCTACTAATTTCCCTTGACCCTTGTAGCAAGGCGACGTCGATTATTTAAACCGAACTCATCTGTGGTCATTTCTTATGTTGATTGGCATATTTAGCATTTAGATTCTAATCCACCGTTCATTCACATATCATACGTCTTTTGTAATTCATGCCAGTAGAGGAATCAGATTTGAGTTAATATCTTCATTTTGTTTTGTTTTTCAGCTACCAATCTTAAGGTTCTTATGTCAGTTTTTCATTATTGTCATTAGTGTTGATTTGCAGCATTCTGTGATTTATTAGTTTACTAGTATCAACTATCAAGTACAAAGATGCATCGTATTTAGAAAAATATATTATAAACTAGTACAAGATGAGTTTGTTTTTGTCTGATAAGGTTGCAAATTTGCAATGGACTAATGGGACTTAAAAGGTTGTAATGAACTAATGGACAAATCTGTTATTAACCGATGGGTACCGATCCCGATGATTACCCGTGTTTTTACAGGATCTGGTTATGGGTCTATAGAATTAGGAATCGGTTTCAGAATCGTTAAGATCCGGAACCAACTCTAATATATTGGGTCCGATTCTGGGTCTAATAAAAATCATGATTAATCAACCACCCAACTCTTGTCGGATATCAATTTGAGTGAATAGTATACGACAACGATAAACATTATCAACTAGCAATACGTTATTGCACTGCTAATATTGTTTGGGATTATAGCTAGGGTTGTACATGGTAACGGGTTTATGAGAAAACCGACCCGAACCGAACCGATTAGGGGAAAACCGAACCGGACCGTTTAGTAATAGAAGGGTTTTGATAAAAAAACTTAAAAACCAATACTAACGTTTTCGGTTTTGGTTTGTGCTCAAAACCGTATCGAACTACCATGGAAAACCTGAAATTGGTGATCATTGATACAGATTTTAGTATACTTGATAGATTAAATCTTCACCTTCCAATCACCCGATATATAAAATGGGACCTAAACCTAATTCTCATTTCTTCTTCTTCTTCACTTCGAGTCTCCGATAGCAGCCACCTCTCTGAGTCATTTCCTTTTCAATCCACTTCACTCCTCATTTTATTTTTCTTCAAGTTTTAAGTTACTTCTTCGTCGGTACAACCGTCATCACCAACATCAAAAAAGCTTTAATCTCTTTAAAAACCACTACACCACCGATAAAAATTTCATATCTTCCTTCATCAAACAGGGTTTTGTAATCTTGGAGTTCGAGATCTAAGTTTTTTAATGCGTTTTCACAGTTTTAAGTTAGGGTTTAATACTGAGTATAACTTGCTGGACTAAGCTTGCTTAAAGTCTAGATAGGAAACACCATTGAAGTTCAAGATATGAAGGTATGATTTCTGAACTTTTACTCTTTGGGCTATTCGAGTATCTTAATTCATAGATATTGGGTATGTTAGGGTTTGTTTCAGAATGTTTTAATTTGTATAGGATTTAAAATTTTAAGGTTGCTTGGATATATAGATTCTAACCCTAGATTTTACTTTCTTTTATTTTTATGTGTAATTCGTGCACAAGTTCAATGAAAATTATGAAATTGAAAATGGGATGATTATGTTTGTTACCAAATTGTAGTAGGGCCACAGTTCATAGTAATTTTTTAATTATTTTTTCATATGTGTTTTAGAAATGGCCTTGGTCAAGATCAGATAAACCACTTGAAGCTAAGGTAATGCAAAGTTTTTTATGAGTTGTTGTCTCTATTTTATAATTTTTATCTTATTGAACGAGTGTACAATGTACTCTTAGATATGTTGTTGTTTATGTTGACTAAGCTCTATTGCTTTCTCTCTTCTGGTTTCAGTTGTTATTCAATCACTCTAGTTTGACTATATGTACTCTTAGGAGAACTCTGTAGGTTCTATGTTGTATGTTCTGTAGGTTCTGTGTAGATTATAAGTTCTCGATATCGTTTATAACATGTTTCATGGTCTGGTTTTTGTTTAAATGACTTAAGTTATTAGTTTGTTGTAGGAAATTGATGATTTTTGGTAGGATCGATTATGGGTATGATTGTTACGGGACATGAATAGCTTAGTTATATGGTGTTTTCTTATCATGTGGTATCTGTGGACTTTATGAGTATGATTAGTTATATGTGGTGGTGCAGCTGGTGCTTTTGGTCTTGAAATAAATTTCTACATATGCTTCAATTTCCTATGGAAATAGATTAATGTTTCGACTGACAACAATTTTATTTGCAGTTTGCACATAGAAAGACTTCAGAGATGGCTCGATTGGTAAAATATGGTTCAGGCAGATGACAAAACTTTGATCATGATATCATTACAGTACCTCCTTTGAAGACTTTAATAATACCTGCTACAGAGATGAAAGATTTAGATTCTTAATCAACACCAGTAACAGTAAGTACTTGTACTAGCAACAACAACATTTGATGGCATGATTCTCTTACCTGTACTTACTTCCCACAATAGGAACTAACCCATTTTGAGTATTCACTATCCTACCACCACCAACAGAATAAGAAGGAATTGCACCCATTGAATTCCCAACACCACCAATTGGAGCTAACCCAGATGAAACTGAAACATTCCCACCATTTGAAGAAATGGGTTCAAATAAATCAGAAGTAGTAAGCCTTTTCCTTTTCTTTTTTGTAATATCACCACCATCTGGTATAATACCATTTGTATACAGTCACCAGTTGCTTGATTTGTATTTCATCAATTGCCTGCTTTGTATTTCATCTGAATATGTGAACAGATCACAAACTAGCTGAACTTGATACAGTCACCACTCACCAGTTGTATTTCAGCTTAATGGTTAATTTTTTGTTTGTTTTTTAAGATTTGTATTTTTCAGTTTCAGGAAACTGACATAAATAGTCGGTTAACCAAAACCGGATAAAATCGATTAAAAACCTAAACGATGGTTACTGGTTTGGTTTTGGTAAGTATTTTGATAAACCGGCTTTACCGGTTTCGATTTTGGTTTGGTCAGAAACCGAACCGAAACCGGCCATGTAGAGCCCTAATTATAGCACTCAGACAACTTTTTGTTAGAAACTGTACCAATAAAACCATAAAATTATATGAATTTTTTTTTAACATTAACACAAAACAATCTAAATTGTGCAGTGCCACTTTTTCAACAGATTGTCCTTAACGTAATATTATTCGGCCGCACCCCAAAAGAGAAATTTTAATGACCTCACAAAGCGTATGTGTCCAAGATATAATTGTCCTTTGCAAATTAGGTAAATTATAAATATAATTCACCCAGCTCAATTACTTGACAACAAGCAGAAGAAGAAATAAATAAATATAGAGTGCATTACAAGAAACAAGAAGCAAGAAGATCGAGAAGAGAGCATAGAGTAATAGCTAGCTCTGATGTCAGCCAGAATCTTATAGGAGGCTCGGCATCTGGCATAAAGTTCCACTGATTCTGCATCTTATGTATGCGGATGACCTCCCCATCACATATATGGCATCTGTGGAAAGTACTAATCATCTCAAACAATTAATTCACTCCTACAGTACTTCGGTGGGTCATCTAATTAATGTAGAAAAATCTACTATTATACATGATTCAAGGCCAGATCAGCATGAAGTGGATAAACTTCATCAGTTTTTTAACATGCCAACCAGCTCAACCCCCAATTTATCTGGGGGTCCACTTCAGGCAAGTGAGAACTTCTCGCCATATCTTTGCACCTCCACTTCAAAGTCTGGCACATAAAGTGAAAGGATGGATAACGAAATTCCTAACATCGGGAGGAACGTTGGTACTTATAAAATCTTCTCTCCCTCCTTTTAACCACCTTATACAAACACAACTTCTCCCCACCCACGTGCATAAAAAATTGATCGTATCACCAAAAAACTTTTCTGGGGGCATGACTCCTCCGTTAGAAAACTTCACCCCTTGGGATGGGATAAACTAATCAAACTCACAACTGAATAAGGGTTGGGAATTTGAAAAAGTAATGATCATAACAAAGCACTACTAATGAAAACAGCATGGAGCATACATGAGTTACCTGACTTCATATGGGCCAGCCTCTGCAAAGAGAAATATGTTAAACAATAACCCATATTTGCGGACACATTATCCAATCCATCTTCAACCAGTCCACAACGGAGGCAGTTGGAATCCCTTATACATACAACTAAACAACATATATTCTATCGTATCGGGAAAGGTTTGACAACCCCTATCCATCCGACCTAGATCCCGCATATTAGAAACATTTATCATATACAATGTTAACCTATCCAGATAGTGGCTGACATCATAGATCCTTTATCCCATAACTCGATATACGATAAACTAAACCACCTCCCTCCACTCATAGCCCAAAAAATCATAAATATCCACCTTCCTCATAACAACCCACCAGATTATATTATTTGTCCACCCACGAAATACAGAAGATACATTACAGCTTCGGGATACAAATGCCTAACCCGAACATCTGATTAATTATAACAAAACCCCTACCATCCACCAATTTCCTGTGGACACTACCGTGTCCCTCAAAAAATACAACTTTTCTAATGGAAAACAATTAACACAGGTTTATCGACCTTCGTTATTCTAAATTGTATTCATCTTACCAACTCCAACCTATGCCTTAATTACGATACTGATCCAGAAACTGTTGTACAAATACTCCCTTAGTGCCAATTTATCCTACAAACATGGGATACCCTGCTCAATCATCAATCAAATTATCCAAATACCACCCATATTTCTCGCAACATTCTTAACTCCCAAACAATAATCCCACAACCATTACAAACAAAAGGCCATACCTCTATCATTACATCGTTTTTTTTTTTTCTTTTTTGGTCATTATGGATAACTAGGAATGAACTAATCTACCGCCGAAAGAAATCAATTCCAGAAAACATTATACGTACGACACTCAAACTTCATTAGGAGTTCACTTTGGAAAATGAGATCTTGCCTCTTGTTTTACCTGCTATGCCACCATCCGTAAATCTATCAAGCACTACACGATCGAAAAAACTATCTCGGTAGGTTGGGTCACCCATAACTTAGAATAGATTAAGATCAATACGGATGGGGCGGATTGACGACACCCTGGAATTGCATGTGCATGTTTCATATGCAGGGATTCGACGACAAGTACTATGGTAACGATGGCGCAACCTTTGGATATCACCACCACGCTAATAACTGAAACATGGGTCATGCTAATAGCATCAAAAACTGCGACAGAGAGGAAATGGGCAAAAATACAATTCGAAACATGCTTGGAAAACCTACTTTGATTCATACATTATGATACTGAACCACCATGGTATATAGTTGGAATGATTATTGAAATCGAGCAGAGAATGCTTCAAATTCCGCAATATACAATGCAACATAACTACATGGAAGGAAACCAGGTAACAGATGGTCTGACAAATCATGCGGCAGATGGAAGTCAATTGGGAAATCTATATAGAGTGATTTGAGACCATATGATCCCGTTATTTTTAAATCAAATTGTATTAAGTAACTCTATGGATATAACATATCCTTGTGTAATCGCTTTCTAGTCTAATAAATATATTTCATATTTAAAAAAAGAAAGATATCAAGATATCAAGATACTAAGCTTTACGTCATTTCTTTCAAATATGTGGCAAAATTACTCCCTTATTAGAGAGAGCATTTTCTTCGAAAATAATTTCGATTAAAATGATTGGATTGTACTCCTAAAATCAGTACTTTTCCAGCTTCATCAATTTTATTTTTAAAATGCAAAAATTTGATATTTGCTCGGTATTTTGATCGTCTTCTCCTCGTTTTCTTTGGTGGTATACATTTTATTGTATTGTGCATTTAACGTTGTTATTGTCCTCCCTGTAATCAATCAATTATTATGGATATGAAAAATGTTCATTACTCCCGTTAGAGTATTTATCAAAAATAAAAGTTGATTTTTTCGGTCTTACATCCCAGTCGGTAACAATCATGTTAAAAACATTTCCGATAAGTGAAGTTCTTTTCCGTTGGAGAGTTTCAGTGTAAGTTGTTTGTATGCTTCTTATCTTTGGTATCACATAATAGCTGATCTTTGTTGTCAGTTTACATAGTATATTGCTAAATTACTCCTTTCGTGCTAAAATTATTGATGATTTTTCTACATGTATAATTTTTAAGAAAATAAATAAAATAAAATTTAATTTTTATTGTGTTTTTGCTTACATACACCCTTATGTATATGGTCGCATCCCTAAGTACTACAGATGTGGTATTTGTAAATCTTATATTTCAGAAAGAATTTTAAAAATTTATAAGATGAATATAAATATCATTATCAAGTTATTTATATTATTCTAAGAAAATATTTAACAACATTAATTAATTAAAAAAGTATTTTAAATATTTTAATGCACGGAGGAACATTAAAAAAACTCTTGTTTTGTGATAAAAAAAAAATCAACTAATTAAGCCTATTTTTTGTGTCCTTTTGCTTTAGTTTGCAGTTTTCACTTTTCACATTGAATTTATATTTTGTATCTTATAAATCCTTGGCTTAGACCCTAAAGGGTGAAGTCAAAATCAAGTGATACTTCCTGGTGATCATAAGCTCCTCTGAAAAAAAATCAATTACAGTCTAAATCAATTATCCAGCCCATAATTCATTATATATGTGTTTGTTAAAATTTATAATAACTGATTATTTTAATCATAATCGAAAAAAATCATTACTTTTATAAGTAAAAAAAAATCATTTATAAAAATCATCATAATCAATTATTTCTTTTAACAAAAATGAACTAACTTTTTTTCCTTATTTTCTCTAAACTACCAAGAGAGAAATAAAAAAACAATAGTGAACTAAAAAAAAATTCTTTGATCATCATTTTTTTTCTCCTTTTCAAGAACATTTTTTTAAAAAAATCAATTATCCCAAAAATTTATTTATTAAAATTTATTATAATAATGATTAATATCATAATTATTTTTTAATTTATAATTATCTATAATCATAAATGATAATGATAATTTTTATCAAATACCCCTTTAATCTCGCACCAACGATCGTACAGCTAATGCTATTTATTGAGTATTGTCTTTCTAACTCATTACTTACTTTCCCAGAATGATTCGGATAATTTAGAATCAGCTGACTTCATTTTCAATTACATCATCCAACACAAAAGATGGTCGTCTGAATCGATTTCGTGTCAGCCTTGCAAAAGTAACAGGTCAAAGAATCCGCTACAAAAAGGTTTGATAAAAGCATCTTCATCTCTGCCCAACTTCTATTCACCATTTGACCTTTCACTTTTAATGACCCCAATACAGTGAACTTGGAAGGTACTGTTAACCCACCTTAGATAGGGTGGAAATAGAAATTCTGTTTCTGTTTGCTCAAGGGGGAACTTGGGCAGATGTTATGCCATGAGTTCAAAACCATCTTTCATTTCTTATCCAGACTCGTTGACATAGTAGTTGAAAGTTGAAACTAATTATATTGTTTAATGTAATGATACTAAGAATTCGAAAGATCTTCCTAAAAAAAATAAAAAATCTGAAAGATCTTACAGTCCTAATTTATAAGCACTTGATCTTGACTTATTCTGTAAACACCCCTTTACTTACAGGAGGGCCACTAATGGCTGTATTGAGTTTTTGATATAGACGTCATAATGTTGAAGGTTAGAACTCAATTTTATGTTTTCTTTAAGTATTTGTTTCTGAACTTTTGCTTCAAAGAAAACGGATTAGAGTTTTCTTCTTCTCTTTTTTCTTTTAAAAATTAATTTAACAAAATAAGAACAACTCATTAAAACCAGAAAAATATTTTAGGGATTGTCATTAAAATGATAAAATAGGTTTGTAACGAAGTAAATCCTAATGGTCCTTATGCATATATTTTTAATAATGAACAAAACGATCTTTAAAATCGGATAGGTTAGTGAGGGTTTAGTGTCGGAGCTAAAAAAAATTTAGTTGGGAGACAAATCCATATGGTAAAAATGGAATCACTCCATAAAAATACGATCGAAGGCCATCTAAACTTTTTAGATGTTTTTGTTACTAAATTTATGATATGTTTCGTATATCACCATAAAATTTAATACTTATAAATATATTTTAATATTAATCACATTTATTAATAATATTTTAAAGATATTTCGTAAGACTTATGGATCTAGACTATATCAATATTTTTTAAAAAATTTAAGGGGGACAAATCTATAAAACTCTTAAAAAAACTAAGGCTATATATTTATAATTTGGGGATTCTAGGAAGGACAGTTGTCCTTCATAGTCTCAACGTGGCTCTGCCACTGTGAAGGTTAAACCTAGCGGATTCCATATGTTAAAAAGTTCTAAATTATTTTTAACTTAAAATCAGCTAACGTATCATTCGTTTTTGCGGATTTCATATGTTTAAGTATTACGTGTAATTTTTTGCACAGACGAATTTAATCAATTGAAAACCAAAAATAAACTAATGGATTTGTTTAAATAGGCGAAGATTTTTGGATATAAAAATAGATTTTGAAGTATTTTAAATCTTATACAGTGGAAGGATGGTAGATTAATTTTAAGAGTATAAAACAAAGTTTGGACAACTTGTATTGGGTAAGCGGTAATCAGGATTTAGTTTGGGCGGAGACAAAGAACGGTCCTGATGTGCTTAGAGATAGGGTGTAGGTTCGGATTTATCTAGGGATCTATAAAGAGTGGCTCTGATTTATTTTTGGATGTAGAGGAGATATAAAGGATCACGATTTGTTTATGGATGATATAGATCAATGGTTTTGGTTCAATGGGAATACATCCAACGGTCTTAATTTACAATCAAATATTAATGTGGAGTCGGTGGCGGTAGTGGAGGTGGATGTTGGTGGGTGGTGGAGGAGGCAATAACGTTAATTAGTAGTGGTCATTGCAAAAAAAAAAGCTTTTAATGGCAAATAATCGTGTCACGAAAAATTATTTTTTCGTTACAAAAAGAATCTAGAATTTCGTCACCTATCGTAAGTCATAGAAAGTCTTTTATGACAAAATTAAGAAATTATTACCGAAATTTTTTATTAGCAACAATAAATATATTGCCACCAAAAATATCTTTTGGCGAGCAAATAAATGTGACATCGTTCAGTGATTTTATGACCTAGAATTTTGTCACTCTAGGTATTTTTGATGTGGATATAATTTTATCACTTAAAATAATTTTAGCAACAAAATTTATTCGCTTTAGAATAAATTTATAGTGATAAAAAAAATTGGTCACATAAAACATTTTAACAATGAAATCTGTTCGTGCCTGAAAAAAAAAACTCGTAGCAAAATTTGTTCGTCTCAGAAAAATTTATAGTGAGGAAATAATTTTGTCACTTAAAAATTTAGCAACAGATAATTTCATCTCATAACAAAAAAATTAATAACAAAAAATAATTTTTGTCTCTAAAAGTACTTATAAAAACCAAGCAAAATTGTCTATATAAATATCGTTATCTCCAAAACAATTTTACTGACCAAGTCATCTATCTCAAATAAATTATTATAGACGGAACATTACCCTCACAATAACTGTTTCCTGACCCAAATTATTTTCACAACATGCCAAATTGGTCAACAAATTTTCTTTAGTGACCAGCCAGATTATCATCCATCACTTTCAAGAAATTTATTACGTATAAAATAAATATAAAAAAACAAATAAACACGGTGTAGACAACTTACCTTAGATAAATAAGGGTCGGGATTTAATTTTGGAGGAGACAAAGAGCGGATGGGATTTGTTCAGGGATAGGGTGTGGATCTGGATCTCTCCATGGATAAGATAAATGTACGTTGTTTGTTTTGACAAAATACACAGCCGTCCGAGGGCATAGGTAGTCATTATGTTTGTAAAATCTTTTCGGTGTTGTTTCAAGCAGAAGAAGAAAGAGGATGTGCAGAGAACAATCAAGAATACAAAATAAAGTGTAGACAACTTACTAAAAGAGAGGTCGGGATTTAATTTTACAGGAGACAAAGAGCGGCTAGGATTGTTCAGAGATAGGGTGTGGGTCAAGATCTCTCTATGGGTAAGATAGATAAACGGCTGATGTTTGTTTTGACAAAAGACACAGCCGTCCGAGGGTATTGGTAGTCATCTTATATTTGTAAAATCTTTTCGGTGTTGTTGCAGAAAAAGAAAGGGGATGTGTAGAGAACAATCAAGAATACAAAACAAAGTGTAGACAACTTACCTTAGATAAAGAGTGGTCAGGATTTAATTTTGGATAAGACAAAAAGTGGATGGGATTTGTTCAGGATTAAGGTGTGGGTCCGGATATCTCTATGGATATAAGATAGATGAACGATTGATGTTTGTTTTGACAAAAGACGCAGCCGTCCGAGGTCATAGGTAGTCATTTTATATTTGTAAAATCTTTTGGTGTTGTTTCAGGCATAAGAAAAGAGGGAATATGCAGAGAAAAATCCCTTTATCGATGTAGGCTTCATTTTCTTCTTTTTCTTTTAGCTGTTATACTCAAATGTAACCCTAAACAGAGAACTCGGTGAAGATACTTAATCAGATAAGTATTCTTATATAAACCTTTATATCGGTATTTTCTTTGAGAAATTTGATTTTTATCAGTTCCAGATCAGAGGTTTCTGTTGATATCTGTTGTTCAAGACATGCTCTGAAGTTAGGCACAAAAATAAATTGTGTTCTGTTCACCTCCTATTAGAATCGACTGTTCTTTATTTATTTTTCTTATAACTAGGGTTCTGATTATAACTAGATTTGGGGTAAAACTATCACACAATATCAAGGGCATGAAACCCCTTCACAAAAACACTCTGATTTTTTGGCTCATTGTGTCCTGATCATTGAAAGCAATCACAGTTATCATCAATTTGAATGTAGAACCAATATAAAAACCCTAAGAAATTGACTTTAAGAGTTGAATGATATACACTGGAATAGTAATACCCTTAAGGATGATGACTTAATTGGCAGCGGGAAGTAATTTTTTAGTTAAACATGTAACAAGAGAACCCCTAATAACTATTTATTGTGTTCTAATAATTATTCTGTGTTTGTTGTTTGTGGAGTTCAATTCTAAGAGGTATTTTATCAAGGTCTTGATGACTCAAATTGGCCAATATCAAGTGTAAGGGGGCAGGTAATCCTATAAATTTTTGTTTTGCTCTATAAGTTGCTCACTTCAGTTTATCTTGAAACAATATGCTATTTTGAACATTTTAGACACATGGGAGAAATTTGTCTCATAATTCATTACCCCAATGATGTTGTAAGTTCGATCTCTCTTTCAGCATTTCAGTGTATCTATTGATCTCAAGTGGTGCTTACTGGAGAAGTAAAGATTAAACTTTCTATTTTGTATCCTTTTTTATGCTTCTATGTATAACTTGAGAACTCTTGCTGGTTGTAATGTTACTAAATTCATAGTGCATCTTTACTTTATTGAGGTATGGTGGTATTTATGGTGTTACATATCTGAGTTTCGTACCACAGGGACTGAAAGATGCTATTTTATCTGGCGAAGTTCCTCTGAACGGAAATGGATTTACAGCAGATTTTGTTTGTAGAGCATGCTTCAGACAATTTTTATTCTTGACTGACTCTGGAGGAGTAGGGGTAAGCTATCTCATTTGGTTCTTTAGAATGTAGCTTCTTATTTTAATTCTTTCTGGAATGTTGATATTGACAGATTTTCAATTAATATGTAGGTTTGTCTACCATCTGGCGGGATATTATTCTGTCATATAGTAGTATAGTTAATAGAAGAAATATCTGAAGTCTATATAAATAGGTATAAGGAAATTTTATTTCATACTTGAAAAAAGAATTGAAGATGAAAAATTAGGTGTTGATTGGAATCATTTGTAGATTCACCCAGTTATATCTATCGTCACATCAATTGTTTCTTCAACTCGATCTCTTTCACTCAACTTTCGTTAAAATTGTTTCAATATAAACTACTTATTTTCCCGTACGATATTATCTTCCCTTGAGTTACTTAAACTATTGATTTAAAATTTAGATTCACATTTGTTTTAATTGTCATTCAAATACACATACCATAAGTTTCGACAAAGGTGTTATAAATCATAGGGTACCATCGGAACGGTTGCAGTATAGGGAGCTTGGAGTGTTTTTATGGCATGGTTTCACCATTCAAGAGTTTTCAAACCAGTGCTTTGGGAGTATTTCTGATTATGCAATAAATTATTTCAAATTATTATTTCTTTACATCATACTGTTACATGTTGTATGTTCAAACCCATGTTATGAAACCAATTATTGTGTATTCATGTTACTTTATTTCTTAGTAGTTCAGTAAGAAAATATAGTTTCTTTAGTTTTTCTTTTCTTTTCTTTTAAGAATTGTGTTATCAAAGCCGAACCAGGAATGTTGTTAGTGGACACCGACCGGGTTTTGGTTTGTTGTGACGATTCGTTGTATTATGGTTGTCAATAAGTACAAGTTTCTAATATTCTATCAAGCATAGTTGATTACATGTCGCGGAAGGACTCAGGATATCTTACTTATGTGACTAAAAATGTATGAGTAAAATTGTTTTAAAAAATTATTGATATATGAGGATCAAGATTTACATTACGAAAAATATCAATTCCCGTACTGTTACAGCTCAGGTTAAACCCTAGTTAAAATACAAAGGATAACTTAGACATTACCTAACCAATAGTATAACCCTAATCCCAATACCCTAGATGGTTTAATGCCCTCGCAGTCTCTCCAATATTTAAACAGGCCGTAAAACACCAACAACTACTCCTGCACACAACTCGTCTTTTCTTTTTTCATAATCGATTATGTAGTTATAATAAATTAAGGTTCAATTTTATCTAGTCAAATATGATGCGTTTTAACCGTAAAACATAATGTTTTCAACATAATTCTGTAAGAAATAAAACGATTTCTAAACTAGGAGAAATATACATATAAAATATCAGCAATATAAATCAAGCGAGAATACACAACTCATTAATCTAATAGTTAATCTACGTTCCCTTAAGTCTAGTGTTTGAATCTAGACAACGAGTGCAGATCAACTGTACCAGTTGACTCGATTTTTGTATTAACATGATGACTTATGGTTTATAAGTCTAAAAGCCATGCCTTATTCTTATTAAGGTTGAAATTTTTTTCTAACCCCAACTCATTTATTTTTTGTACTAAAAACCTACCAATAAAATTACATACATAAAAAATCCATAATAGTAGAAGTTGATTATAAAAATAACCTTCTACTTAAATAAAGAAATTAATTTTAAATCTTTAATATACCAAAATTAGTTTTAAAAAATCATAAAAATCTTTATTCCATAAAATCACTTTTTAGTCTTTTTATTTTCCTCCCTCTAAAATAACCCTTTTCCCTCCTTTAAGAAAAACTTAAAATCCTTGTATCCCATAATTACTCGTTTCACTATTTTGTTTTCCACACTGCTCAAAAACTTCAACAACAAAAAAAACCTCCTTCCTCGAGGTTGTAGCTTGCTGATCTTGAAAAATTCTAACAATTGTTTTTCTCATCGTGAAACAATATGATACCAAAAACACATGAGAGATATGTGAAAATTCTAATCTTCACCAGTGATAAAGGTAGACGAGATGTCTCACCTGTAATAAGTTTCCTTTAAAAAAGTAGAAATATATGTGAAAATTCAAGTTTTCTCCAATAACAACGCTAGGGGAGGTAGTGAAAAATCAATTTTCACCTTAATGAATTTTCTTTAACAAAACTGAAATACTGAAGAAAATCCAGTTTTCACCAATAATGACGTTAGGCGAGAATCAAACTTTCATGCGTGATAAATTTTCTTTAACAAAACAGAAAGATTGGTGGAAAAGTCAAGTTTTCACCAGTAGACTTTTAATAGTAACCCTATAATATGAAGATGGTTAAAATTTTATACTTTACTAGTAATAAAAGCAGAAAAATTTGTGAAATATTGAACTTTGAGTTTTACAAACAAGAACAATAAACCTTAAAATCATAAAACAAATTTATAAAAATTCATATTAACGATAAGAACCGAAAATTGTTTTCTCGGTATAGTATAAGATGAGAGTCATAGAAAACAAAAAAAAAACTAAAAATTGATACATAAAAAAATACAATTAAAAACAAAAAAAATCAAAACATAAAATGATTAAAAAAACAATAAATCCGAAAAACAAAGATTATATTGAATACATTGTATTTGCGATCATACACTTTTCTTAAACTCGTTTTTATGATTAATTGATTTTTTTTCAATTGATTTAGAAGTTGCTACATATATCCTCTAACTAATGTTGATCGACAATAGAAGGAAATATAAAAGAAGAAGAATAACCATTTTGAATGATATCAACGCAGAAGAATTCAATTTCCTAAACATTTTGTTATTAAATAAGATAACAAGGGATATTTTTCCCATTACAAATATAGTTAAATCAACACAATATCATCGTATTATCCTACTATAGGTTTATAATTTTATATTATAATATATATTTTTTAAATAAATCATCTTAATAATCGATTTCTAGAGGCTCTTTTAAAAATTTTACTTGAATAAGAGTAGCATTTTTCTTAGCTAATTTGTCCTCCGAAAAGTGTGTCTAGCTTTAGTTGTCCTTAATTAAAATCCCTACCTATGTTATGATAGGCGAACGAGGCTCCCGCCTAGGCATCCAAGGTGCACAATTCCTAAAGGGGTACCTCGTCAAAAATGCTCCCAAGGCGTGAGCCACTACCTCTAATTAATTTTCTATGGTCGCGTTAGGTGTATTAGGCTCTTAAGCGCTCCTAGGCATGAGGCAATGGTCTTATCATCTCGTCTCGTGCCTCACACAACACAGATCCCTACTAGAGTTTTTTTTTTACAAATGACTGATGTTAGTTCAGTTTAGCAATTTTTGAGAATACATCCACACGAAGCCACAAAGAATTTACCAATATGATTCCTACCTATAAAATCATAATATATGCTATCAGGGTTCCCTCTAGATGCACCGTTGCAACATATGAAAATATGATGTTTTCCTGGTAATCAAAAGCAATACTCAACATCCTTATCATAATGCTTCATAGTTGGAAGTTTGTACGCAAGTATTGCCCTTTAATGGCGCAATCAGAATTTAGAGCGAACACCAAGGAACTACCCCTACTTAAAATGACTGGCAAGGGAGATTCAAGACTATGTAAGAACTCAGGACTTGTCACATACATCAAAGTCGTACCCCTACTAAGAATAACACCTTTCTCAGCCAATTCATCCCCCAGAAAAATTTACCTCCATGTAATGGTTCGCTATATCGGATACTGATATCGTATCAACCCTCACTGATACATATATGATATGATGGTATTGTGTACTAACCACTACTGACTGGTACTAAGAACACTCGGCTAATTAAGGTTTGTTGTCCTCTATCATATAAATTTGGATATATTAGTTATTTTAATACATTATTAGGTACAACATATTAGTTAAACAAAGATGATTAAACTATTGAATCCAAAAATATTGTAATTAAAATAAATTATTATATTAGATATAACTGAATATATTCATTATTTCTGGTGGTCACAACAATAATGTGAAAGAAAAAAAAATGGAAGTTTGAGTTCACTCTGTTTTTTTAAAATTTGAATAGCTAGTGTATGGTTTTACTTTGCTCTTTTAGCTAATATCTCGTTAGTAAAGGATATGTGCAGGAACTAGATAAAACTTAAAAGGATTCTTCTCATCTATCACGACACTCATGCGTTGGGTATTAAAAATGTTGATCGAATTCCATTGATTTTCCATTTTACAAAAAGATTAATCCATGAATGGCAGTGAATGCAGTTGCTGGCTTGAATTATCAAAGCTCGAATTGTATTCATCACATGGATACTAAGACTGTGAATTATTTTGTTGTCTAGTATCATGCCTTAACTTTATATGCCTTTTCCAATTCCATATCATTGGTCGATACGGCATTGATACATTCTATATCGACCGATACAGAACTGATATACGGGAATACAAATAAATTAAGGATCTTGAATCAATATGTAGATACAATGCGGCAGATACATCAAACATTGGTCTGAATAGTGTCTGTTTGTATCATCCTATATCAAACTGATGCAGAACCATGTTGGATTTTAACATAGTTACATACCAATGCGACAAATTCTGATGTCTTCGATTAATTTATTTATTTTTAATATCAAAATTCTATTGTTTAATCATAACTTATTTGACTGATATCTGATTAAAGATTCGTAGGTATAATGTAACAATCAAATTTATAAGTTTTTTTTTCAAAAAAAAAAATCAAATGTAAACATATAAATTATAATTTTCACTACTACTGAATTTTTATATTGAAGATTCATTTTAGGATGGTTTGGGATTTCCTAGTTCTAGGTAAGAACTTAATGGATATTTCCTATTTTATGTCTAGTCAAGCACTGATAGGCGTAAAACCTATAATCGCAATCGTACGACGTCTACAAAGTTAAGCGGTAAGTACGGCTCGTTCCCACGAGGATTGATATTATTATTTTTAATTAATAGACAATTTATATGTTGAAACAAGAAGAATGATTTTTAATGAATAAATTAAATAAATAAAAAGATAAAATAACTATACAAATTAATACACCAGAAAAAGAAAGGTCTAGGGTTTCGGATTCTACTACTTCCGATGTTGGTAATTTAAACTTAATATCCTAAACACAATACTCTCATACTACTCAAAACAGTTTCGAACCCAATCTCATGTTTTGGAAAGTACAACGTCTAATTATTTATATGTCTCACAAAGATATAATCTCCTTCGCTTATAAAAAATCAACATCCTAAAGACTAATCATAACATTTAAACTGAAGCATATTTAGAAGAGAAATTATTAGTCATTAAAAAGCATAAATAAAAAGAGAGTAATTTATGTCTAAGAAATTAAATAATAAAAAAATCATCAAAACTAGCTTCATATCTAACCCTAGAACAAACATTTAGCTATTCCATGGCACAAAAAACACAAGAAAATAGAGAAGAAACCATTTATTTATAATTTTATAAAAATTTACAAAGAAGAACTGACCAGCGGCATCGCTGAACAAACATTTAGCTATTCACTGACCAGCCTCCCGATCTCTTCCTTTCGATCTCTTTATATACTACAACATCAATACCTCCCGAATCTCTTAAAAATATCTTATCATTTAATGATTATCTCCTCGGCAGTTCGAGAAGTAAATATTTTTTCTTTTGAACAACCTTCTTTCCAGATCGAGAAAATACCTTTGATGATGTTTCCTTGCTTATCTCAAACTGTTTGTATTTGATAGAATCAAATCTTAGAGGGAATATTTTCTTTAAAACTTGAGATTTTCTTTCCCATTTTCCATCTTCCTTTGCAAACTCGAGAGATTATTATTCTCGAAAGAAAAATCACCGAGATTTTGTCTTGATTTTGTGGGTCTTCCCGTGTACAAATTGATATCATAAGGTAAGAGAATATTTTGCCGTAACTCTTTGAAATTAAAACCAAAATATCTCTCCACATCTCTATCTTCCCTTTTACAATTCGAGAAGAAATAAGTTCCAACCAAAATCAATTTTAAATTTGAAATCAAAGGTGGGTGCCTTTATCCAAAGAATGGGTGCCTTTATCACTTTTATGGGTGCCTTTAACAATTTTAAGCCTATTTTTTTCACATTGTTGTTTATTCTTCCAAAAACACCTAAAAATATACAAAATAATAATATTAGTACATAAGTTGAGAAATAACAATATAAATATGAGAACAAATAAGACACATAAACGTGTCTATCAAATACCCCCAAACTTATATTTTGATAGTCCTCGAGCAAATCTAATCTAGAAAACAAAAATCCTAACTCACTTTCGCAGGAATCGCGACTACACTTAGCATGTGTAACAAGCCTTGAAACCCCTAAGTGGCCTTAGTGGACGAGTATTGTCTTGTGAGGGTTTACAAGATGTATACCCATAAAACCTTTACTCCAACTCCTAGATACATGTGAGAGATTGAGGATAAACACTAAACAAGCCATTTAGTTAGCATACTAATTTTTTTGGCTATAAGAATTATTACCCTGCATGGATCCAATTGTTGTACACGAGTTTACACTCAGCATACTAAAATTCATATAAAAATACAAAACTCTACTCAAATAAACTTTAAACTTTCCAAAACTGGATAAAAATTATCAACATTCACATTGCTTGAAATCAATCAACTTCAAACACATGAATAGATTAGAAGATGGATATAAAAGTGATGAAGTGTGCATATGTTAACTAAGGTGAACGATGTTTCCCAGAATATTTGTATGAAAGTCAGTGCCAGGATGAATTCTAATGGATTGAGATACGCTCCCACTGGTCTTAATCCTATTACTAATATCAACTCAGTTGGTATGTACAAAGCCCCCAGCGGTCGATTTATTGAACAAATTTTTTTTATTATATTTTTTTTTGGTCTAAATAAAATACAATAATGGGGCTTGATCTCAATCACTCTACTTCATCCCAACGGCGACAACAAGGGATACTAGTGTACCACCAAATCACTTAGAGAAACACAACATTGCAAATATAAAAACAGAAAATGATATGGTTATGATGATTCCGAGATATGTTTGTTCAATGATTATCATGTTATTTCTAACACCTGAGTTACGCATTCGAATATGAATAGACCATTTTTCTGGGAACGCCAATTCCTATAGACAAGAATTTTGTTTCCATCTACCTAGATTGATTAGTGTCATCCTGAATTGTTCACAAGTTTCTAGATTTTAGAGTTTTTGGTATAACTAAATTTTTTCCCCTTACCCCCAAACTTAAACTGAACATAGTCCTTGATGTTCAAAAGATAAATGAATGAAATCATTAACAAATATAAACG
Organism: Papaver californicum; assembly: GCA_023531435.1. Lineage (NCBI taxonomy): Eukaryota > Viridiplantae > Streptophyta > Magnoliopsida > Ranunculales > Papaveraceae > Papaver > Papaver californicum. The sequence goes on from JAJJMC010031495.1 coordinate 3,975,342, forward strand.
AACAAAGTAAAAGGGATATGGAAATATATTACCACCACCGTGTAACAAAAGCATATGGGTTGCCTCCCATAGAGCGTTAAGTTTAAATTCTTCAGCCAGACCAAGAAAGGATTAGTCACAATTTACGAATCATATAACACTAATCGAAATAGTTGTGGATCCTTAAAGTCAATCGGATTTGGCTCACAAAGTTGACCACAATGGAATATATAAGAGTGGTGGTCATTCTCATGAAAATGTGTCGATTCAGATTTCCTAAAATAATTAGGTTTAAGAAAATTTAGTATCTGACACATTTGAAATTCATATGTTCCCGCATGTGTTAAGGAAAGTTTTGGTGGGACAAGAAAGTCAATTATGGTATCATATCCCGGATGAACCACATCAACAGAATGACAGGATTCTAACGACTGAATTTCATTTTGGACAAAATCAGGCTCGGGAAAACATATATGAAGATAATCACGTAGACTGGTAGAGGCACATATGTCAAGTCCCAAGTGAGGGATCTTTCTAAGATTCAAATGTAAAGTACATGGAGAATGATAATCACCCCCAAACTTAGAATTTTCAGTGTCCTTGGGTAGACTAGCCACAATTTTCCTAATTTCTAGATCATCAGATCCCTGAAAATGGTCAACTGCTTCTTCTAGGTTATAATCTGGTGGTGCATCCTCACTCATAAGTCTATCATCTTCGTGAGAGACTATTATCTTTGAATCGTTGCACTCTAAAACACAGTCTCGGGATAAACTCGTTCCTCTAAACCATTATCGTCTTTATAATAACAAGGAAACATCTCACCATCTATGACACTGATATCTCTAGTTAAATCCTTTCCCTCATGAGTAGGTAAATAATCATCAATATTATTAGGATTTGAACTAGAAATAACACTATCATCATGAGGCTCAAATGGTGTAACAATTTCCTGATTATTATGACTACGGATTTCAAACTCTTCATCAATATTATCCTCATCATCATAATAATATGAAGATAGTTGAACCTTATCTAAACAAGTAGTGCTTTCAATTCTAACCTCTCCCTCTAAATTAGGTAAACATTCATCATTATTATCAAGGGTAAAATTGAAAACACTATTTTGGCAATTAAGTTCATGTTGAGCAATATTGGCAGCTGACCGTTGTTGCTCTTCAGTTTCATCTAAACATGTATTTAGTTTACTGAGAGCGGTAATAAAAGCTGCAAATCTTTCTGTCATTCGTTCAGTTTCAACAAATTGCTTGAGTTTATTATTGGAAGAGTTTGACGCAGACTTAAGAATTTGTGAAGTTTCCATGTAGCGCCCGAGGGAATCTTCTAAAGATGGAGAACTAACATTTTGCTCAGTATAATATTGCTCATTTATCCATTTGTACGACTGGTGAGCGTGCGAATAGGGGATCAATGTGGTATGAACCATAACCTTCAGAAGGTTGGTAGTATCCCAAGTACTATCCACACTATGGTCATAGTCAATGTTTTTAAATCGTGAATCAAATCGTGACTCGTTTTCATATTTAAGAATCGATTCATATGTTGAATCGTGAATCGAAGATTCATGGTTGATTTTTGAATCGTATGTGAATATATAAATAATATTGAATTGTGTCAAAAACTGAACAAAGGTTATATATCTTTGATGGTTTAAATCTTTGATGATTATAGTTATAAAGTTAAAGTAGTTTCAATATATTTCAACAACAACGATGTGGTTCAGTGGTACTAGCTTAGTAACCAATACTAGAGGTCTTGTGCTCGAATCCATGTAGCCACAAATTTTTGGTTTAACTTCTAATAAATTTGATTCAGACAAGCAATCCGACTCGAATTAATATTACATGACTCGTACGAGTCTAAAAACCATGGTCATAGTACAGGTAATGTCCATTTTGAAATTCGGGTCGATATTCATTATATTGGTCCTCATAATACCATGTTCGATATTTTTTTTGTGCAAATGCAAGGTTGACTAAAATAGTTAGTTCATGTTACCTTAGCAAAATATACCTACAATCAAAGACTGGTCAAAGGTACGAGGCTAAGGCTTGTGGAATTTCAGCTGGTAATTCTCATCAGGCCCAAGGCATGGGTTCAGCTTATTTTTCCATGGGGTCAGTTGGTGTGTGCATGTGTTTTTTATAAATAAAAAAATAAAATATATACAAAAGGAAATAAAATCTAAAAGATATATAAATTGTTTCTAAAAAAATAAACAAAAAAATCTAAGAATTAATGAAAATAATTTTTTTTGGGGTTTTAATACTTACCTTTTTTAGTAGGCAATTCCACAATAAATGTAGATTATTACATGCACAATAAAAACAAGAAAAATACCCCAGTAAAATCTAAAACATAAAATAAAAATAAAATAAAACTACTTAGCAAAAAACTTGTAAAATAACAAAAAATAATATTTCTCAATCCTCGGCAGCGGCGCCAAAAATTGATAGCATAAAACCTATAGTCGTAATCGCACGATGTTTACAAAGTAGAATGGAAAGTATGGTTCGTTCCCACGAGGATTGATATTACTATTTCTAATTAATAGACAATTTATGTGCTAAGCAAACATAATTATTTTTAATGAATAAATTAAATAAATAAAAAGATAAAATAACTATACAAATTAATACACCAGAAAAAGAAAGGTCTAGGGTTTCAGATTCCACTACTTCTGATGTTGGTAATTTAAACTTAATATCCTAAACACAGTACTCTCATACTACTCAAAACAGTTTCGAACCCAATTTCATGTTTTGGAAAATACAACGTTTAAAATTATTTATATGTCTCACAAAGATATAATCTCCTTCGCTTATAAAAGATCAACAACCTAAAGACTATTCAGAACAATTAAATCGAAGCATATTTAGAAGAGAAATTATTAGTCATTAAAAAACATAAATAAAAAGAGAGTAATTTATGTCTAAGAAATTAAATAATAAAAATACTCATCAAAACTAGCTTCATCTCTAACCCTAGAACAAATATTTAGCTATTCATGGCACAAGAAACACAAGAAAATAGAGAACAAACCATTTATTTATAATTTTATAATAAATTTACAAAGAAGAACTGACCAGAGGTGTTGCTGAATGATTCAACAATATTGAAAAAATTAATGAATGAACGAGAGTTCAACCCTTTTGCAGCAGTTTTTTTTTCTCGATCTGACTTGCAGAGAAAATATGGTTTTTTTCTTCTCTTGGTTTTTGGCCAAGCCAGCCTCCCGATCTCTTCCTCTTGACCTCTTTATATACTACATCAATACCTCCCGAATCTTTCGAAAATATCTTAGCCTTTAATGATTATCTCCTCGGCAGTTCGAGAAGCGAATATTATTTTCTTTTGACCAACCTTCTTTCCATATCGAAGAAAATACCTTTGATGATGTTTTCTTGCTTATCTCAAACTCCCTGTATTTGATAGAATCAAATCTTAGAGAGAATATCTTCTTTAAAACCCGAGATTTTCTTTCCTATTTTCCATCTGTCTTTGCAAACTCGAGAGATACATCAGCGAGATTCTGCCTTGATTTTGTGGGTTTTCCAGTGTACAAATTGATATCCATAAGTTAAGGGAATATTTTGCCGTAACTCTTTGAAATTAAAACCAAAATATCTCTCCACATCTCGTTCTTCCCTTTTAGAGTTTGAGAAGAAATAAGTTCCCGCCAAAATCAATTTAAAATTTGAACTGAAAGGTGGGTGCCTTTAACACTTTTAAACCCACTTTTCCAGATTTTTTATTCTTCCAAAAATACCTAAAAACATACAAAATAATAATATTAGTACGTAAATTGAGAAATAACAATATAAATATGAGAATAAATAAGACACATTAACGTGTCTACCAAGCATATGGAAGGTGTTTCCTAATATTGGCTAGGGATTCTTGGAGGTCAAGTTTATAACCTATATAATAGGTTTTAGACCTTGTAGAGAGAGTATGAAGGTAACATAATTGTAGAGAGATTGAAAGAGATTTCATGTATTAGCTTTAGAGAGAAAAACTAGGATTTAGTGGTGAGTGCAAAATAGTGAGGAACAAGAGACAAGGTGATTGTCTCGGTAATTGCTGGAACTCCCAAGAAGGTACTCTACGTTTATAATTAATTCATTCATATCGGATTGGAGTTAGCGCATCTCAAAGTGGATGTACATAATATATACACATTGTATATATTGTTGAACCACTATAAATCTTGCATATCTTGTGAGTTAAATTCATTTGCTCATTTATTGTTATTGCTAGTGCTTGTTATTATTCATCATAATAATCAAAGAACTTAGGTTTCGCGGTTTTTTAGTTTTCTAAATAACTGTGTACATTAGTTCCTTTAGAAGTTTTTCCTGAAAACTGGTATCAGAGCATCAGGATCAATACAATTTTTTTTGGAAGTTATTAAGGTTGTTTAGGATTTTTTAGCAAGAAGGATTATTGATTTTCTTCAACAACAATTGAAGTGAGAATTATGGGTGATAATAACTTAAGTACGGTATCAAGGGTTAAATTTTTTAATGGGAAAAACTTTACGTTTTGGAAGTCTCAGATGAAAGACTAAATGTATGAGAAGACCTTGGGGTTTCATTAGGTGGAATCGAGAAAAAAATGAGCACTCAAAGATGAAGAATGGTTGGTTCTTGATCGCAAGTGTGTGGTTGTGACCGTAGATGTCTAACGGAGGAAGTTTATAATAACGTACAAGATATTATTAGTACGAAGACTCTTATAGATAACTAGAAAAGTTGTATCGAAAGTAATCAGTCTCGGGGAAGACTATGTTATGTGAACAACTATTCAATCTGAAGATGCGGGAATGAGAAACGACCTTGGGAAGTTTAAGTCGATTATTTCTCCGTTGTATTTATTACCAAAGAGTTGAGAGATGAACAACTATTTGCAATTTTACAGGGAGTTAGAAGTTCAAGCTTGGTGATGTGCAGCAAAGGTTAATTGGTGAAGAAGAGAGAAAAGTCAAACAAGGTTATAACAGTTCTAGTTCTTCGAGCTCGGCCTTAAATATGTAGCAAGATAACAAAGGCAGAAATTGATGCGTTGGAAAACCGACTTTGTTTTACCGCAAGCTCACAGTGTCGAAAGATGTAAACAAGATAAAACATTGTTCGTCCCACGAGGAGTGTGTATTACTTATACTAATTAATTCAAGTAACTTTCAAGTCAAAAGATTTTTATAAAGAATTAAACTAATGAATGAATTAAAACTATTTAATAAAGATTGAAATCAATAACAGAAAAGCGTTAAGGTTTCGGGAATCCGTTGTAGATTAGGTTTACTTGCGTTCATCACAAAGGGTATCGATTTTAATCGTGCAAAATAACAAATCTAGATACCAATACACGTAGGATATTTCTTTTAAGAATTTTCAAAAAGAATTGTTTGTTCTCAACCTAAGGTAGAATTTCGAAGTACTAGGTATACGTGGCATAAAAAGTTAAAGAATATTCATAAAACGATTATCGCAAATTTTATTCTACTAATCAAACGATGCACTATACGTGGCATAGAACATGAAAAATCATTGAGAAAGATAAAACATTGAAAGAGAAGCAAAACATTAACATTAAGTTTTAATAGTTGAAAACTCTAATTTTGAAACACAAGTAAATCTATCTCTACAAGTTCATCTTTTCACTCTAACAAAGAGATTTAGCTAGACATGGCTTTCTCAAAAGCCATGAAAAATATTAAGGAAATAAACCTAGGTTTTCATTGTTCCTAGGCGTGTAAAACTGGGCGTGAAAAGTCTCTTCCCCTGTTTATGTATGCTTAGTATTTATAGGATTCAAAAGAGTCTATTATGGTTAGGAAAGTCACAGGCCCAGTCCAATTAGAAGTCCATATTCAAATATGTCCACTACCCACCGACTAGCTTCCCTGACTTCCTAAACTTCGTCCACAAATCAACTTCCCTTCACCATATGCTTGAGCCATTACTTTTTTCTTCGAATTCAACACACAATCATCTTACTCCCTATGTATACCAGCAATACAAACCCATTTCTCATCTCGAATTTAACTGAATCTTCCTCTTCTCTTCCTCAAAATCAACGACAACAACATCAACAACTTTCCTGAATTCTAAAATCCAATCTTATCTTCCCGGCTACACACCTAACCATCTCGTTTCCGAGCTTCTTTGTATCTTCTTCTCTATGATTCACAGTTCAAATTCATGTCTTCCATTCCTCCACAGAAAAACCATTCAATCATTCATCTCAAACATTAACCCAGTGAACTCACACCCATTCTATTTTACGGCATCAGCTTTATCTTTACCCATTATCACAAACACCATTAATAGCACACAACCATCTTCTAATTCTCGATCTCAAGTACTCAATTGAGTTTCTTCTAGTTCTTGGTCAAGAACTCTTCATTCACAATTCATGGCATCTACCAGAAAACCCATCTCTTATTTATCTTCTCTTTTATGTCAAAAACACCAACTCATTTGAATCTTTTCCATCTCAGTCGAGTCCTGACTTCATAGCCATCTGCATCACCTTGTCCTCTTTGTTCTTTCTTGATGTCAACTGCAACCACAATGAAACTCAGACCCACTCTTAATTTCCTTCTTGATGTTTATATTCTTCACTGTTGCAACTTGAAATTTCATAGAAACCCATTATCATGAATCAAGCCACAACTTAATTCAGTATAAACCCAACAATAAACTACCGTCGGATGCTCTTCTCTTGATACCAACAGATAAAACTATCACCACAGTTTCTTCTATACCTTCTTCAAATCCATCATAAACCACCATCTTCTCTGTAACCCACAGATCCATCTTCTTCTCCACTTCGGCCATGATAATCTCCATTGTCTCAAGAATCCAAATTAACCCAACTTCAAGTCTACATCATAACCCCAAATCACTTTAACCCTAATTTCAATACCAGCATCAACAAACCCAAAATTAAACCTAATTTTTTTACTTTATATCAACAAACCCAGATAAATCAGACAGAAACCCATATTTCTTGCTTTGAAGTTTCACTCTCTCCCCATGATTCTTCTTCTTCGATCTCATCTCAAGAACAAGTTTTATCTTCTTCCTTCAACTGCAATCTGGTCCTGAATCATACCTTCTCTCATTGTTTCTCTCTTGAGCTCTAACTCTCGATCTGATATCCATTTTTTTTAGAAGAAAATAACCAAAATATGCCTTATGCTTTAGATGTTCCACAGGGGAGTATGGCGGTGGTGAAGCCACGTCCTACTTTTCCTAAACTTACAGCTTCAATTAGTCTCTAGTGGACTTCACGAGCTTGAGTTAATCTCTGGTCGTGAGATGATTAAGTGTTTTTCTCCCCAAATGCCATTTAAGATGTTTATTCTTCGAATGATCGGATTCACTTGTAATTCCTATAAAGAGCCTAAAACAACTATTTTATCCAAATAAGGAGGCCTATCTAGTATAAATATGGGTATCATTATATCGCACTAACGTGCTTATCAGAAATCCAAAACAGTATAGAGGAAAGTCTAGAGGAAGATCCCGCTCTCAACCTAGGTACCGTGGAGTGTTGGACATGTAAGAAATAAGTGCACTTCAAGCGTGATTGTTCACACAAACAAAATATGCTAATAATGGTGAAAACAAAATTAATCAAGAAGAGGTGAAGGTCCTTTTTGATAACAACAAGATGATTACACAAGGTTTTGTACTAATCTTTGAGGACAACCAGGAGGAATATTGGATTATTGACTCAGGAGCTTCTTTCCATGCGACGAGAGATAAGATTATTACGATCTCTTACAAGGAAGGATATTGTGGAAAAGTATTCTTAATTAAGTGACGACGTAGCATATGATATCATCGGTTTTGGGTGATGTGCTTGTTAAATTCAATGGTTCAACATGGAAGTTGAAGAATGTTCGACACGTTCTAAATTTGGAGAAAAACTTGGTATCTATGGGCCAAGTTTGTGATGATGACTATGAATTTGTGTTTAAAAATCAAAAGTGGAAAGTAAAAAAAAGAGTTATGGTGTTAGCTCGTGGAGTTAAATTTGGTACTCTATACTGGACTTCAGACGGGTCTACTTTAGCAGTGGCTTGTAAAAGTAAAGACACTAACTTTTGGGATAAAATACTAGAGCACATGAGTGATAAAAACATGAAGATTCTGTGTTCGGAAGGATATCTTCCAAAGGTGAAATATGTTGATATTAGTTTTTGTGAAGAACGTGTTCTGGAAAAGCAAAAACGTATTAGTTTCAGCAGAGATGTCAGAAGATTAAGAAGTGCAAAACTTTATTTGGTTCATACCTATGTATGGGAACCAATTGATGTTACCTCTCACATTAGTTACTGTTGTTATATCTTCTTCATTGATGATCACTCAAGGAAGGTATGGATTTATTTCGTAAAGAATAAATATGAAGTGTCTGAAGTGTTTCAGAAGTGGAAGGATTTGGTTGAAACAAAAACTAATATGAAGTTGAACTGTTTAAGGTCAAATAATAGCGGTGAGTATGGAAAGACAGAATTTTTATAGTTTTGTAACTCCAATGAAATTCATTTGGAGAGGACGTTTCCAAGGACACCACAGGAGAATGGGGTAGTAGAACGTATGAATAGGATGTTGAATGAACATGCTAGATGCATGAGATTGCAATATGGTTTTCCCAAGACCTTCTGGTCACAGGCAACATGAGTGTCTACTTATCTAATTAACATGACACCAAGTAGTCCATTGGACATGAAGATATCAGGGAGGTTTAGACTGGAAAAAGTTAAATCTCTCTTACTTGAGAGTTTTTGGTGGTGTTGGATATGTTCATCTTAGTCCTGGTGATATGTCTAAGATAAGTGTTCAAGCAAAGAAATGCATATTCATTGGTTACGGAGGTGACTCTTTTGGGTATAAATTTTGGAATTATGATGGTCACAAAGTTATCAGAAGCAAGGATGTCTTTCAGTGAGAATGAGTTATACAAGGACAAAAATATAACACAAGTTGAAGATATTGGGTCAAGTGGCAAAAACTAATATATCTACATGGATGATGTTTATTGAAGAAGTTTGGTACAAAGTAGCATGGTGTTGATGATGGCACAGAAGAAAATTTGGTACAAGAAAGAAAATTCTACTGCATTGCTAGTTACTCCTACAGTTCCACAAGAAGTACGAAGATCATCAATACCTCATAATCCATACCCCAAGTATGCTTTGAATCATATATTACTTACAGATGGTAGTGAACCTGAAGATATTAGAGATGCACTAGCGGGTTGATGACACAAGCAAATGGAAATTTGTTATGGGTGATGAGATGGATTCACATGAGGTGAACAACACATGGATGTTCGCAAATTACCAAGAGGTAAGAAGAAGCTACACAACAAGTAGGTTTATCGAAAGAATATTGAAGCAAATGGAGAAATTCGCTAGAAGGAGAGGTTGGTTATAAAAGGGTTTCAGCATAAACCAGGTGTCAAATTCAACGAGATATTTGCTCCAGCTGTGAATATGAATATTATCATAGTAGTGTTAATCCTAGTGGCTTCCGAAGATTTCTACTTTGAACAGTTGGATTGAAAGACTACTTTTCTTCATGGTGACCTAGATGGAGAAATTTACATGAAACATCCAGAAGGTTTCATAATAAAAGGAAACGAAGATATGGTATGCAAACTGAAGAAGAGTTTGTACATTTTAAAACAAGCCCGGAGATATTGGTACAAGAAGTTTGATAATTTCATGCATAAGAGTGGTTACTCACAGTGCAATGTTGATCATTGTTGTTACTTCAAAAGGTATGATTCTGACTACATTATTACTATATATGGATGATATATTGATAGCCGGAACATCTCAACTAGAAAACTGAGAACTTGAAGAAACAGTTAACAAGTGAGTTTGTTGTGCAAGATATTTGTGAAGCACGACAAATTCTAGGTATGAGAATCATAAAGGACAAAGCTAACGGTACAATTATGCTTAGTCATGATGAATATATTGAACGAATGTTGAAGAGGTTTAGTATGAAGAATGCTAAACTAGTCAGTTTTCCATTTGGAAGCCAAATCCGTCTTTCAAGTTTGCAGTGTGCATAAACAGATGGAGAAAATTACCATATTCTTCGGCCATTGGAAGATATACTGTATGTTGTGGTATGCACAAGACCAGATATTTCACATGCAGTATGGGAGTAGTGAGTAGATATGAAAGCAACCCAGGAAAACAGCATTAGGAAGCGGTGAAGTGGATACTCCGGTATTTGAGAGGTAACACAAACGTACCATTGTGTTATGGAAGAGGTGGTTCTATCTTGATTGGTTATGTGGATACAAACCTCACAGGATATGTAGATAAAAGGAGATGTACGACCAGTTATGTTTATACTATGGGGTCAACTGTAGTGAGTTGTAAGTCACAGTTACAGAAGTTGGTGACAATAATGTCTACTATAGAAGCTAAGTATGTAGCAGCGACAGAAGCGAGCAAGGAGATAATAAGGTTACGAGGTTTGTTAACTGAGTTGGGGAAGGAACAAAGAGATAGTGTTCTGTATAGCGACAGTCAAAGCGCTACACATCTAGCCAAAAACTCGGCGTATCATGATAGGACGAAGCATATATATATTCGTTATCATTTCATTTGAGATCTCTTAGAAGAAGGAGAATTGTAGTTTGAGAAGATTCTTGGTTCAAAGAATCCAGCTGATACCCAGAGATTTACATCAGACAAGCTAAAGCTCTGCAAGGATTTAGTTGGTATTTCAAAGTGAGTATCTGAGAGCGGAGACGCATCAATGAAGATGATTAACACTAACAATCTGGGTTGATGATCAAGGCAAGGGAGAATCGAATATTATATAATAAGTATCCAAAGTGGGAGATTGTTGTATATTGAAGACTTATTTTATGATGGTTTTGGATTTCCTACTCATAGTTGGGAACCTAATGGGTAGTTCCTATTTTATGTCTAGTCAAGTATATGGAATGTGTTTCCTAATATTGGATAGGGATTCTAGGAGGACAAGTTTGTAACATATGTAAATAAGTATTAAGCCTTGTAAAGAGAGTATGAGCGTGACACAATTGTAGAGAGATTGAGAGAGATTTCTTGTATTAGCTTTAGAGAGAAAAGCTAGGATTTAATGGTGAGTAAAAATTAATGAGGAACAAGATATCGGGTGATCGTCTCGGTAATTGCTGGAGGTAACTAATGTTTTGCTGGAACTTCCACGAAAGTGTTCTACGTTTGTAATTGATTCATTTATAGTGGAGTGGAGTTGGTGGGGTTCAAAATGGACGTAGACAATACATACACATTGTATATATTGTTGAACCACTATGAATCTTACGTGTCTTTTGAATTTGATTTATTTTCTCGTTTATTGTTATTTCTTGTGCTTGTTATTATTCATCATAATATTCCAAGATCATTTGTTTTGTACAGTTTATTACTTTTCTAAAAAATTAAGGGCACCAGTTCTTTTAGAAGTTTATCCCTGACAATTGATGTCGCTGATTCGAAGGTATGAAATCAGTATCAGTACCTACTGATACTGCACCGACCAACCATGTTCCATATGTTCTGCCCAAGGCTGTACCATACCGGATTTCGGTGCATACCGGTCGAGAGCGATACACTGGTACGCCGGTATACCGGAGAAATTTCGGTTTAAATACCGGCGAAATATCGGTCCATATATTTTATACTTATAATTTTATAAAAAAAAATACTAGCTCACATTTTATAACTATAAATATATTTCAACACGTTATAACAAATGTTTTTTCATCCGAAATATATAGATCCATAAATTCCAAATATAGTTCAAAGTTCAAACAAAAAACACAAGATAAACAACAACAACTTCAAAGTTCACCGTCTAAAGTACTAATTAAACAACCATATTACAATCTTAATCAAAATCATTAGATTCATTATAGATATCATCACAATCATCAACAATTAATCCTCTTTCCGGATCCACTTTAACCACGTAGCGGATATTAAAAAAATCAAAAGTGTATAAATGACTACATATAAGCAACAATGGATCTTCTCTTCTCTGCAATTAATTGACGAGGGTTTTGCTCATTGGCTTTAAGAAGAACAAGATCTAAGAAATTGCAGGAATCAAACTTGGGTTTTGGGTGAGTAAGATTGAAAATGTTAAAAATTTGCTCTTGGGTTTAATTAAAAAATGATTTTTTTTATTCCATTTCTGTTTTTGAGCTAGAAATCAAGAGGTTTTCTGTGTTTTTCTAGGAATGGGTGGGCAATTAAGCAAAAGGCCTGGTGAATAACCAGCAGTGGAGTACAAGGCTGGATTAAGTTCTTATGAAGCTGCTCGTAGACTTGATCCAGATTTGCAATCTTTTAACGAGAGCACCGAACGAGTCAGGTTATTAATACTCTTGCTACTGGTGTTGAGGTTAGAGCTCTTTCTTTAGACTCACTAAAAAAAGTTACTGGTTGTTTACTTGAAATGAATGAAGAAGTAGTAAAGATCATTTTAGATTGTAAACAAGATATATGAAAAAATCAACAACTTTTTGAACTTGTTGAAGAGTACTTTGTAAACAGTTTACAAACCTTAGATTTCTGTACTGCACTCGAGAAATGTTTGAAGAAATCTCGCGACAGTCAATTGCTTATTCACGTCGCGCTACAACAATTTGAAGAGGAAGATGGAGGGCTGGAAAAGAAGATAAACTACAAGCATCAGATAGTGATGTTGGATAAACTACAAGCTCAAAAGATTAAACTCGATAATGATTTACTAATGACTGTTGGTATGATTAAACAAGATATCTTTGCAGCGACAATCGTCCTACAGAGGATTATCAAACAGCCAAACAACTTTATGAGCATCTTGGTATGATTTACTAATGACTGTTGTAATAGGAATCTTAATGTTACCTGCAGACTACTTTATAATGTTTTTGATTCAGCACTGATTAAACTGTTTCTTGGATCCATCGGTTAGGGTCTGCTATTTACGAACAACATATGAAGCTGCATTAGAAGATGAGACCCTCAAATGGAACTGATTCTTGGAGGATCGAGGAATAACGTAGATTTTCTGTTCAGCATGAAATTTTGAAGGCTCATCCAACTTTAGCAAGAAAATGAGCCAAAATGATAACCCGATCTAATAATTTAGATGGAATCCAGAACTATTTGCAACAAAGTGAGAGATGATATAATCCTAAGTTCCTAACATAACCACTCAAGGATAAAACGACAAACCTTAACGACTGGAGCCAATGTCAGCTGCCACCGACTTTTTGAGCCAAGCTGTTTCGTCCTGAGAAGGTTGAGCAAAAGGGTGGAAGCAAATGTGGTCCACAACCCCAAGCCAGAAGATGAGTCCCAGAATGTAATTCAAGGTCTATAGAATCAAATGCAGCTTTAACCACTGCCAACACAGCTTTTCTAAAGGAATCAGATTTCTCGACCGCATTTGGAGTAAATAACTAGATAGACTAAAGGAATCAGATTTCTTGAGCATACAACCTACCTAATATATCTAGATAGACTAACTGATGTTGAACATGAAGTACATAACCAAACTAAGCAAATAACTTCCACTTGACTCTGAAAAGCTAAGCAAAGTTGCTGAATTCCATTCAGTTTGATGGAATCAACAGCAAAGATGGTGAAGAAGACAAGAAAAACATTAACAGTAGACCAAAAAACATTAACAGTAGCTAAAAGATAGAGTCAGGGACTAGTGTTCTAAAGAAAAATCATTTGAAACATTAACAGTAGACCAAAAAATATTAACATTAGACCAAATTTGAAACAAAATAAGCCATACATAAACAAAACATTCAAACTAATCGGTAATAACCCATTAGACTTACCAAATTACACAGAGAATCATTGAAAGTTGGTGAAGACAGAACAGATTTACACCGAGAAAGTGATGCCAAAATTGAATTGGGGGAAAGTGAAAATTACCAGTAAGTGAAAATTACCAGTAGCAAAATGGATTACAAGAAGTATATTACCTTGGGTTGTCGTGAGAAGAGAAGATGGAGGCGACGGAGGCGACTGAGATGGAGACGCTCAAAGTCTCAAACCTAGCTTCACGAAGAAGAAGAACATCAGATTTCAGAGTGAAACCTTCACTTCATTCTTCATCCCATTCAATCAAATATTAGCCCTAGGATTATATCACTTTTTTCATCCGACGGATAATACTGTGTACCGAGTAAAACCGGGTCTTACCGGATAATACCGGTATTTAACCGTACCGGCCGGTTTTCTGGGTAAAATATCGTTTCGGCGAAAACTTCAATTTCGTATCGCTCACCGGCCGGTACCGGCCAAACCGGCCAAAATTTCGGCCGTACCGACCGGTACGTACTGCATTGGTTCTGCCCCATTACTATGCATGTGTAGACTCTAGATTCACATTCTTCCCGAGTTTTTGGTCCTTGAAATCGGTTCTCCTATAAGACAAAAGAAAGAAAGAAGATAAAAAAAAAAACTGTAATCTTCATGCAGTCGTACGGCATAGAATCATCAGACGACGGTAGACGTAGTTTACAGAATTGAAGATGAGAGCACTCACACGAGTTCACCAACCCAATCCAGTTGACAAACGACTTATCCAAAATAAATTCTCCATTTATCCAAATGAAAAATGTCAACTTTGTTTCCACTTCATCAAAAATTATTTAGTTTACGAATTTCTAACTATATATTTTTTTTAAAGCATGTCCAACTATATTTTCTAATTCTTAGCTAAACTATTTTTTAGTTAATCCAAATTATACATTCAGCTTTTGTAAATACGTGCACCCTTTAACATTTTCCAATCGACATGCCTTTTAATTTTCTACATTAAATCCAGATTTATCTGACTCCGATTGTTAATAAAAAATAGAAAATGGAAACCGCCTTCTTGTTTTCTCTATAAATAGAACACTCAAACTTCAAATATCATCATCTTCGTCTAGTTTCATTACCAACCTAACAATAGTTAAGTTGATTCATTTTCATTTTCATATATTCTAGTTTTATGATATTCATAAAACTCAGTAATTCTTTTGCCATCCTACACATTTTTTGCAGGAAAATGAGCATATGGATATGCCAAGAATTTTCATATGTTAATTTCTTGTTTTACTGAATATAGCTGTGAAAAATTACAGCGAAAGTTCTTTTTCAATTTAGTCGCAAACATTTTATTATATATATCCAATTTCTTCTCCTTATTAACAGATTTTGGCTTTCTACTAATTACAATCCATGGATCATTTCTTTCATGGAACACATTAAACCTTTCTTTACGTAAAGGATTAAACTACTCATATAGGAGGTCTTCTTGGGTTTATTCTGTCTTTGATATAGATTTCGAACGAGGACGAGCACAATCAGAAACGATGGAGAAGCAAGGGATCGTTTTGTTAGACAAATACGAGCTAGGACATCTTCTTGGCCAAGGGACGTTTGCAAAGGTCTACCATGGAAAAAACTTAAAAACAGGCCAATCTGTTGCAATCAAGATGATACATAAAGAGAAGGTTATGAGGATAGGAATGATGGACCAAATCAAACGGGAGATATCTGTAATGAAACGTATTAAACACCCTAACGTCGTTGAACTTTACGAAGTCATGGCTAGCAAAACAAAGATTTATTTCGTCATGGAATATATCAAAGGTGGAGAACTTTTCAATAAGGTTGCAAAAGGTAAACTCAGTGAAGAAGTCGCTCGAAAATATTTTCAACAGCTGATTGGTGCAATTGATTTTTGTCATAGCCGAGGAGTTTACCACCGGGACCTTAAACCTGAGAATCTGCTCGTCGATGAGGACGGTAATCTAAAGGTTTCAGATTTTGGGTTAAGTGCTTTATCGGAATCACAGAAACAAGATGGTCTTCTCCATACCACATGTGGAACACCTGCTTATGTTGCACCTGAAGTCATTTGCAGGAAAGGTTATGACGGAGCAAAAGCTGATTTATGGTCTTGTGGGGTTGTTCTCTATGTTCTTATCGCTGGTTATCTCCCTTTTCATCACTCTAATATAATTGAGATGTACAGGAAGATACGGAGAGCTGAATTTAAGTTCCCATCATGGTTCTCAGTCGACGTCCGAAAGGTTTTGCTGAGAATTCTTGACCCAAAGCCAAATCATCGAATCACAGTTGAAAAACTCATGGTGCACCCTTGGTTTATGAAGGGACTCAAACTAGTTGAGTACATGGAACCGCAACAAGAAGAAACCGAAACCGAGTTGGGGGACGTCCAAGCTGCATTTGCAACAACTACAGAAGATGATCATCCCGAGATAAAGAAGGAAAATATTCCTGAGATGAAGATAGAAGATAATCCTGAGACAAGGATGGTGATACATTCTGTAAAACCTACGTGCTTAAATGCATTCGACATTATTTCTTTATCTCCTGGATTCAATCTATCAGGTATGTTTCAGAAAGAAAATGAGCAAAAAGCAGAAGTAAGGTTTACAATAGCAAGATCGCCCAACACAATTGTATCAAAACTAGAAAATGCTGCAAAGATGGAGAGCTTTGAAGTGACAAAGAAAAACGGGTTATTGTCATTTCTAGGAAGCAAAGAAGGAAGAAAGGGTCACCTCTCCATAGACGCAGAGATCTTCGAGGTAACACCTTTGTTTCATATGATAGAGATGAAGAAAACGTCTGGAGATACACTGGAATATCAGAAGTTCTATAACGATGATCTGAGACCTTCCCTAAAAGACATTATATGGACTTGGGAAGGTATAGCACAACAAAAGGAATTAACACCAGGACAACTACCTACTTAGATTGTAATTTCTTTTTCAAATATTATTTTTGTTGTATACTTGAGATTGCTTAGAGCTATTCACTTCAATTTTGATGAATAGGATCTCTGTAGTTTTTCTACATTTTCACCCGCCTCCTCTGTAATTCATATACTCAGACCCCAAATATCTTTATAAAAAATTTATAGTCAATGTTTGATATTTATACGATGACTGGTAGAGCAATCTTTAACGGTTATACCTAATCCAATTGACGGTACAGGTCTACATTTTACCAGCAAGATCTCACATAAAAACACACTAATCACTTTGCAACAAATAAATGGAAAGAGTGAAATCTGAGCATGATAACATAACACAAGATACAGATACAAACTTAACAACAATCTAATTTCATGTCACTGACAACTGATAGGGATGGGAACACAGGGCAGAAACAGAACAAATCAACAGAATCTCCCTGCTTGTCTAGCTCAATACTTCAGCACAGATACAAGGCCTTCAGTCAGTATCCAGCCACCCACATCATTCTAACCATACATTATCCTGAACTATGCCGAACAAGGTCATTTGTACCTTCTGAAAGACATTCCAGTATCATTTCGATTTTCCTGAGATTTTATTTTACTTCCGCAAGTGTCTATGCGCAGAAAGAATCTAGACTCAGAAATTAAAATCTAGCACGTTTGTCTGCCAAACGAAACCAGAGGAAAAAGCTGAAACTTTTATAATTGAGCTACCTACCTTAGCAAATCTATTACAAGTTTATAGATGACCTAACGTTGCAACATTGATGAATCGAACTAAATCAAGAGTTAAACATAACCAGCCCAGCATGGATTTAAACATAGAGAAGTATGGTATAGATAATAAACCGAAACAGTCAACATACCTCCCAAGTGACTAGTATTTAATGACATGAGCAAACTCACTCACATGGACCACCCAAACATCATAGACTTGCTAGATATACTCAAAGAACCACACTAGAACATCCATCTCAAAATTCTTAAAATGCTAGATATTCTTAAAAATTTGGCGCTAATGCTATTTCCAAGCCTCTCGTCTTCTCACTGGGGAATTCTTCTACATGACCCAAAGATGAATTCAGACAGATTATTGGAGCTAACAACATTTACATAACAAAATCCGCATCCATAGATCTCAAAAAGATTGATTTTAGTATAAAAAAAAGTTAAATTACAGAAGCAAAAACTCAAAACGGTCGCTTATTCAACAGCCTTATTTACCATATCATTATTATTATTGCCCACTAAGTGCTGCTGCTGCTTGTCTAGAACATCCTCAGCAGTCAGTTGTTCCTTTGAATGTTTTGGATCGAAAAAACTCTGACTTTCAACGGCAGCTACTAAAATGGCTATGATTGTTACACCGTAGTATCACCATCACCATTAATCAAGATCACACAAACAAAACAAAGAAATATAAATTGAAAATTAAAATATGATCAAACTCTTCCAGATTGTAGGGAGTGGGAGTGAGAGAAAGGGAAAATCTATCATACCTGCACCACATAGAGAGCCGGCATCTCTACTTCTCAGATCGACAGTGTAAAAAACTCTGATGAGCTTCCAGAAGGAAAGTGTTTTACTCAGGGGACGTTCACCTACTTGAGAAGTTGAAGAGTGGGCCCCACATCGTTTTCTGATAAGGGATACCGGAGGTATCACAGGTTGAGGGTGTTTGTTGTTCAGACCTGAGCAGCAGTTGGGTCTCTGTTTTTTTTGTTTTTTTTATTTATTTATTCTATGGTGCTATTCTGTATTCTCCTCCTTTGTTAGATATGGACATCTAGTGTTTGATTCTGGTGGAGAAAAGTGGAGGTCTGGTGATGGTTGTGGTGTAAGAGATGGTAAGGGTGGTGATGATGTGCGGTGAGGCTGGGGGGTGAATCTGGGATTTTAGTGGTGGTAGTTCTGGTTACTGATTATGGTGGTTAAGGCACTAGTGGATTTTGAATTGCGATCTTATGGCATTGGTGAGTTTCAAGGCGATGATTATCTTGTAAGTTATCAAGTATAACCACCTCTGATTCTATAATTAGTACTAGTAGTTAAAAGTCTACGGATTACTACTTGAATCAAACAACTGAAACAACAAACAAGGACAGAAATCTGGGAGCTATCAGCATGTTGCATCAATAAGAAAACAGATGCAGAGGTGGGCTTAAGAGACGTCCATCGATCTTAGACATTATGCTCAATAATGTACTTGGTGATCTCATCTTGTAGAAAACAACAAAAATCCAGCAACAAAGAGTCTCTTGATATATTCTGAAGTATTTAAAACCCCCCACCTCGTAGTACCATATAAGTCTGTATCATTGTTACGCAGAGGTGAAGATTATCATGGTGTAGTGATGTAGGCACAATTCAGGCACATTCGGAGGTGTGCCGGCATGGTCCTCTCTGCAAAATTGGGTTTGGTTTACACCCATAACTTACATTTTTCTTAGTAAATCAAACGAAAGAGTATAGCAGGGTTCGTGCAAAAATCTCCAATCTCTCTCTCTATGTGCATGTGTTAAATAAATAAATAAATGTACCTTGAACAATGGTGATAACTTGGTAGCAAAACGTAACATATGAACACAGACTGAAACATATAAAAATGATGTAATGCAGGCCATACTTGGCTGAAACTTTTATCTTCAGAATTTCAAAGGAAACTACAGGAAGCATTAGACACTTGGAAGGAGCACCAATTCAGAAGCATATACTTGCTTCTTATTTGTAAGTCGAGTTAAGAGATATGCCTAAATCCCAACAGAACAAGATGTATACATTTCCTAACCCATTACTCTTGTGTTGGTATCCTTGAGCAAAAAGGTCTTTATTAACAAGAATATCTGACACATCATTTTACAAGGCACAAGGAACATCTATAAAATTTGCTGGTATGCGACTAAGTAAAACCATGTTTCTCCATTTAAACCTGCTAAACTCACAATTGCTCAAAATATGGAACAACTAAAATATTCGACAGATGCTTAAAGAATCTGCTCCAGATGTGTCGATCTTTTCCTGCTTGGTGTGGATATACGAAATTGAAACGAGAAATAACTAGCTTTCTAGAATGGACTTCATTGAATTGAGACAAACACATCAAAGGAAAATACAAGTGCAAATCAACAAAGAAAACACTGATCTAAGTTTATATCACTAGAATGTCAACATTTCCTACTTACAAGATCTTTGATGCAATCCAATTTATGTCGAGAAAATGAGGATACTCTAATAAGTTCATTTGCAGGAACAAGGTAAGAATATGGTGAAACTCTAGCAACTTCATTTGCAGGTACAAAGGTAAGAAAATGGTGATAGTCTAGCAAGGTCAATTGTTGGTACAAAGATACTGCAAATTGTATACACAAGAAAAGAAAATGAACCGTAACTTATGCACTGTTTTTTTTTAGATATGAAAACAAGTTATTTTGGTGTCTATTGGATGGATTATGAAAATTTCCAATCTAATTTACATAATGGAAATCCTTACCGTATACATCATACCCAAAATCTAATGACAGAAAAGATTGATCAAAACACCTTATTTCTCAGTACATATTATACCAAAATCAAACCATCACAGCAACAAATTACTCCTTCCACTTAAAATAGAAACCCTAAAACCCTAATTTGTTTACTCAACAGTAGCTTTGTTTACCATATTCCCCTTTTCAACAATTTCCTCAGCGATCTGTTTCTGTGTTAATTTTTTCCTCTCAATATCAAGATAAAGATTAATTGCAGATGTACAGATAACTGTGATCAAAATAAACCATACCAAAAAAAAAAAACAATCATTTCAAATCAAAATCACCAAAATAAAAATGAACAACAATTAAGATGAAATGGGGAAAGGATGATAATGATCAGTAAGAAAATTTTACCTCCAGCGCCCAAAAAGGAGAATAATCGAAGAACTTTAGAACCTGCGTCTCCCCCCATTTCTGCAACTTTTTCTTCTCAAACTCTTCGACGAATGAAAGAGCGAAGTGAGGAATAAGGAACTCTTCGGAGAGAGTTTTATCTCAGACTATGTTTATCATTAAGCCCAGTAGGTAGTAGCCCATCAGAATGGCTACCTATACGCTAGAACCCCATTTTTGGACATACAAGATTTTTATTAGGCATATAAAATCATAAATCTATTTAGGGTAGTTTATAAAGGGGTGTCTAATGGGTAGCTGAATTATTAAGATACCTTTAAATTTTGAAATCACATAAATAGTATCTACTAATAATTAAACCTAAATAAATTAATTATAAAATTAAACTTTAGTCAAATAAACGAAATTAATTTCAAAATTCTTCTTTTCTTTTTCTCTTTCCTCACTAGAAAAAACCCGACGATTTTAATTTTTCGTCGCCAGCAATTAATCGTCGATTACGCAACTACAGAACTACAAAATAAATCGTACGAAGACTCGCTCCGACCGCAGGGGCTCTAATCCGTGGATTGTAGAAAAAGAAGAAGTTGAAGGAGTTGAACTACAAATTCAATTAAGTGAAGTAGGATAAGAATGAGAGGGAGAACCAAATCTCTACATGTATATTCGAAGGTATTTTCCACAAAATTTTCTCTTATTTCCTTGCATTTTCTTGATAAATAGAGTTTAAATCGATAAGAACTAAGGTTTTGGGCATTTACAGTCTGAACTTCGAATGATGATTGTAATGAATTATCAGCCGAACTTCTCATAGTTCTTCTTCTTGAAGGTGTCGAAGAAAAATTCGGCTGATAAATATTTTTCAATTATCAGTAGAACTTTCGTCTCTTCACTTTAAAAAATCACAAGTAATAAGTTCGGCTGATAATTATTTTTCCCAAATCATCCGAACTTTCGGCTGTCGCAATATTACCCTTAGTTAATTCCGCTGATTTTGGGTTATCAAATATTAGTCGAACTTCTCTAAGTGACACTTAATAAGTGAAGTTCGGTTGATATTCAGAAATATCGGGATAGACGAACCTTATGATTTTACTATAATTTTCAGCCGAAACATATATTTTTAAGAAAAATCTTTTAGGATATCTAGCCAAATATTCGTTGGTTGAGGTATTAATTAGTTTTTATATTTTGTGTGTGTTAGGAACACAGCTAAAGGTAAGAAGAAATATGGAGGTAACTCCTTGTACTTCTAAAACTCTTGATCCACGAGGAGGCCACACTAAAAAATTGGGATCCGGTAAAAGCGGAACTACCGCAGGTGGCGGTTTACGTGCGCTTGTAATTCATGAGCCTCCATCGGAGATAAAAAAGGGAAAAAGAAGAGTTGTAAGACATGGAAGATGGGGGACAAGGATAATTAGGAGGAGGAGGAGGAGGAGGAGGAGGAGAGGAGGAGATGATGTTGGTAATAGTGATAATGAAGAAGACGATAATGATAAAGAGGATAATAATAAAGAAGAAGAAGAACCACAGCAACATCAAGTGAAAAAAAAAGAAGCTTGCTACACCTCGGAATAATGGGCATCACATTCCGAGTGATGACAATGTAATAGGTCGTCGTTGGGACATCCTACCCCATGGTATTCCAAAAGATGGAGGAAATGTTATGATTGGTTACAAAGAGTCTTGGGAAAAGAGAATCTCCGAGACTCCTGATCACAGGGATGCCACCAGAATATTGAGACACCAGAGAGTTGCACATTGGGATTTGATGGGAGAGGTGGACGAGGTGGTGGCTCTGGTACAAGTATCTGGTTTATGGCCGGCTATTCACTACACACAGAGTGAATGTGATTCACTGACAACGTCTGTGTTTTCTGAAATATTTTGCCCAGAGACCTACATCTTTCATCTCCCCTTCGACGAGATACCAATTGCTCCCGATAATGTCAAGAAGATTACTGGCCTAAAAGTTTCTGGGAAAAGCGTTGATGCCGACTTTTATAAAATGTATTGGGAAGATCTTTATGCATTGGGTCAAGAAACTCTTGGTTGGAGTCAATCCATGACAGAATTGGCGCCCGCGCGTATAAAGATGTGGATAATAATGGCATCAGTAAAAAACCAAAGAAGTTGAAGAAGATCAAGTTGACCAACCTAAAGAGTTATTTTGAGAATACCAAGGCACAAGCTGCAGAAGGATCCTTGTTGATAGACGAGGAAAGAGTCAAGCAATTGTAACTCCGAACTATTTGTATACTCTCGGCATGGAAACAAGGTGAGTGCTCAATATCTCCAACTGTTAAAGGATATTAAAACCCTTAACTAGTCCTCTTGGGAAACATTGCCCTTGCTTTTCTAATCGACAATCTTGTGACGACCTCTAGGTTAACAAGTACAAACATTTGAGGCAATTTCAGTATCCTTCAAGTAATTCTCGAAAATATAAAAGTTATTTGATAATCTAGAAAAATAGGCGTATTTTGTGTATATTAATGTTGGGTTCGGCTAATCTAAAAAATTCAGTTTCAGTCGAACAATGTCGTGGAGACCAAACTTGTCAGGTTTGGCTAATAATTGTTTTTCAATATTTTTCATTATCAGCCGAACCTTCCATGTAGCTAAGTTCGGTTAATCCAGAAAAATGAATTATCAGCCGAAAAATGTCCTGGAGAGCAAACTTGTCAGGTTCCGTTGATAATTGTTTTTCTTTAACTTTTCATTATCCAACGAACCTGACATTTTCCATAGTGTAAAATGATAATTTTAGGTTCAGCTCATATTATTATTAGCCAAACTGTTTACTGGGACTTTATTTGATTCTTTTGTGAACTTCTCGTAATAATTTAAGATTTTCTTATATTGTTGATGTAGGTGTGGGTGAATGACAATTTCCCGAAATTGAAATTGACCAAAGAAGTAGATTGGGTTGATACATTGCCAACTACGACTATATACGAGTTCAAGGACACCAAAAAGCATATAAAAGAGGAGGTGTTGATAACTCTGTGAGAGAAATTAGATATTTTGATGGCCATGAAGTCGTATTTGACCCATATAACAAGATGTATGAACAAAACATGAAGTTGTTGAAGATGGTGATATGGGTGTTGGGATATACTATGGACCATTTTTTTATCCTGGGGGATTTGTAGTATACGATCTCCGCTGAACTTCGTTAATTAGGATCCATCCAAACGATCCTGGTAGGTAACGAAAAGTTCGAGTTGTTTCCAAATGGGTCTAAGAGAACTAAGACTACCATTTCTTCATGGATTCCCAAATATGACCCCGAACCAAACCTTGGGCATTGGGAAAACTTGGAAGACAACAAATTAAATATGGCTCTCTTCGTACCATTGCGACACGATCCTCGTGAAGTTGCCTCGGGTGCATGGATTGGTATAGACAAATATCTCATCCCATAATCATTAATAAAAAAAGTCAAGCTCGTGTAGAGGGCAGGAGGTCAAAGAAAAAGAAAGTGGAGACGAAGAATAAGTCGAAGCCCATATCCCAAGGCATTTCAAAGGCATTTGAGATCATGTTAACCGATGCCTTCAATTTATACTCTTTAATTTGTGATATAAAATATGAAAGTATGTTATTACTCATTTTTGGGTTTTAAATGAAATCAGGTGACGACAGATAGAGAGATGTTGAAGAGCATGAAGAAGAAATTTCGTTGTAAACCAACTATGATAGTGGAAGCGCAAAAATGCATCTACAACAAGTGAGATGGAATTATCAACAATGGTGAGGGACCGGTACCGCCGGAATAAAGGTTGGCGAACAAGAGTCCACGCCAACAAGGTCAAGGTACAAGCCAAGGTGGTAGTAGCGTCCCAACCGGCGATGAATCTGATCCCGAGCATGAGCGTCATGGTACCAAAAGAAGTCGTGGATCTATTCGTGGTCGTGGTCGTGAATGAATTTTAACTATCCTAAGATTTTTAACCATTCTAAGTTCAATTTATTTTTGTTTTTTTTAGACCTTTCGATCATACTATGGTTTGGTTTCCAACAACTTTGATATGATGGTTGAATTTTATGTATGAATGAGTAGTTTATTATTGGTCGAATATATCAATTTACGAAGATAGCTTGTAAATTTTGCCAGATTCGGCTGATAATTTAATTTTATTATCAGACGAACCTGAAAAAATTCCAGGTACCTTAGAATATTAGTCAGGTTCGACTAATACGAAAATTCAACTATCATCCGAACCTGACAAAATTCCAAGTATCTTGGATAACAGTAAGGTTCGACTGATTCGAAAATTGAATTATCAGCTGAACCTTTAACTAATGAAGTATAAATCCCATTTTTCAAAAAGAAAAAATTATCAGTTGGGGCCTCTTTATATACAAATTTGGCACTCTCTAACTCACTTTGCACCAATTACTAGTCTCGTCTTAACTTCAATTTTTGGAACCAATTCTTTCTTCCTCCCATACTTCAATTTTTTTTACATTTCTAGTAGCAAATAAAATTATTCACCGTTAAAGATTTCGTTCCGGTTTAGCGTGAAACGCCTAATGAATGTTATTCGATGTTCTGGAGGAGAGTCAAAGAAATACATTTCGATTTAAATAGGAATCCAAACACCGTACATGGTTAGAATTAGCTGAAAAATTTGATATTATACAATATAGGTTGCAAGACACATTATTAAAATACTCTGTTAGGTTAAGTGATATCATGGTAGAGCTACTCCTGAAGAGAAAATGAGTATTTAAACATTTTTATCTTGTGAATTGAGTGTTTTTGGATTTGCATACTAACTTGTCAATTCTTTTAATTTTAGAGAGCTAGAGCTCAGATCCTATGGGGAATACGTCATGGTGGAATCGAGAACGAGGCATGTTATACGTATTTGAGCCAATTGGACGTATTCCGGATGGGCGATGAAAATGTGTGTCACCTGTCCAAACTCATCCAAAAAAAATTTAATCGTGCAGTTGTTGTTCGCCGCCAACCACATCACTTGTTGTATCACCAACCTATCTTGCAAATTATTTTTTCTCAAAAGGTTTCTCGTATTGTAGATAGTTCATATGGTGGACTTATTATTCTTGTCATCCGCCTTCAATTTTCTAAGGATCTTAATTGGTGCCATAAGTGCGCGCGACAATTTATCTACTTCCATGTATTCATCGGTTTTATCCTTGCAACTTTGGCATACTCATGAAGATCATATGGACGTGGGTGGTTATGAAGATAATACATGTTCTTGTTCATACTCCATTGTTGTTCATGCTTTTTGTAGTTGAAAACGATCTTCAAGGGCAATTTATTTTCTTTGTTTTATTATTATTCTTTCTCCGGGTTTTGGTCTTATACACAAAACCCTTTTTAACCTTACTTTCTCCTAGCCCACTTCTCTCATAAACCATTTCAAACCGGTTAAATTGGCTTTGTTATCCGTAAACTAGCACACAATTTATTTTGATTCCATGTTCCTAAGCTCAAGCCATTGCTTCCGGTTTGTTTTTCCATGTCTACATGGATGCAAGATCAAGAATAAGGTTAGTAAAGGTTTCACTTAAACTTACAAAATAAAGTCCAATAACAATTGGTTACCTAGTAAGTCATTTTGAATGTGATCTTTATTATCTTCGTGAATAGTGTAGTTTGCCGGAGGTTAATTGTTCATTGGTACATGTTCAGCAATAACGATCTACAAGAATATCGCGAGGTTAAATGACCATAAAGATAAATTACTTATGGGTTCAGATGATTCGATATTCAATTTCGTCATACATATGCAATACGGTTAGGAAGACATGACTGACAGTGATAGAATCACGTCTATTGTTATTGAATATCCATTCTGAACTGTATGTATCATCTGATTAAACTCCACAATTATGTAGAAAAGATTGTATCATACTAAAATAAATTAAGAAAAATATTCACCAACGAGTGAAAAACCCGTGCTACGCAACGGGTTTGATGGGAACTATTTTTATTGTTGGCTTTTTATATTAAGGTGGGGCTTTCCCCCGCATCCGACACTAAAATGTTTCAGTTAACAATTACCATTTAATATACTGAAAGACTGATACTTTAAAATAATCTGAGTAAAGATGTGTCTTGTAAATGAAAGTCTAAATATATCTCTCTGGCTCGACGCATGTGATCTTATTCAAGGAAAATACATAACAATAATATCTTTAAAAAAAAATCACGATAAATAACATTATAAAAAATTGGAAATTCATAATATTAAAAATAAGAACATCGAAAGAAATACAGTTTACGAATTGTAATTGTAGCTAGCTTGCAATGCATACACATATATGTATAATATTTAAAATATGAACATCGAAAGAATTTATCATATATATATATATTAATATAACAGTTAAAAAAATACTAATAAAAATATTAATATTAATTTCCTTGAAACAGTATTTTTTACCTAAAAATAGAATTTACAACATTCTTTTATAATATTGATTTAGTTTTTAATCAATATTGATATTTACGGTATTTTAAATTATAATATTAATTTTCCTGAAATAATATTTCTTACCTTGTTTTAGAAAACCAAAAAAATACTTTTTACCTAAAAATAGTATTTCTAAATTCTGGTTTTTTTTTCTATTAACCAATATCTAGAAATAGAATTTACGATATGTCATTTAACCAACGGTATGAGATCTTACTTTGCAGCATCCTACGAACATAAAATGGAGATGGCCGGAATCCCATTTAACTAATCAGAAGTAAGGATTCAGTGACCAAAATAATCATAAACTAATAGGGTGTCACTCACCTACCAATCAAAAAGAGGGTTTTGTTCACCGTTGAATATATAGACAACTTTTAATGTGGTGAGTTTATTTTGCTTCACCTTTAATATGGTTGATATACTTATGATTTGATTATATTATAATCAAATCAATGAGTACATAAATAGGAAACCCGTAAAAAAAATAACTAAAAACTGAAAAATTGAACTATTTAGTTTTTGAGGAAAAGAAAAAAAATTATCGTTTAGTAGGTAAAGTTACGTGCTGATGACGTGTTATAAACTAAAGAAAGTAGATAAATAGATAAAAAGAATGAACAAACAATAAAGCCTCTATTTACAGGGCTAGGCACAAAAATATCACGTTAATTAAACACTGATAATCTAGATTTACCGTAGATATTCCTAACAAAATTATATGTTTATAACACAGTCGGGTTTAACTGTAATACTACATGTCCAAATGGTTCTTTGAGAATTTATACATATTCGGTATCTTGTCCAGATCGTTTCCTGTTCAGATCGACTCCTTTGGAGCAGATCTGAGCAACCATGTTACCTTGTTCATCATCCTCCTTTAGTTTTACTAACTAGTTGTAGTTTTCCTTTTTGGTATAGTTTGATTTTTGTTCTTTGTAGCTTAGTTTTTGTTGAGATGCAATTTTGGTTTTGTTTGTTTGGGTTTGGGGTGGTATGGAAACTATGGGTGTGGATCTGATGAAGAAAATTGACCAAAGTTTACCACCATGTTCATCTCGAGCCAATAAGCAAAGTGCAGCTTCAGCCTCAACTCTGGCGGCTTTGTGTAGATCGGCGTTTAACAACTCTAATTATCCTCTGATTTTTCTATTAAGATTTATTTTTGATTTATCTTCAAATAAATCAATTTTTTATTTCGGCTGTTAGATTTAGTTTTATGTTTATCAGATCTGTTGTGGTGTTTTCTTTGATGGGTTTTGTTGTGTTAATCTTTGTATTGTGGATCTTATGTTCGGGTCACTTTCTATTTCTGATAGATACTTGCCCCAAGCTTGGTGATGATCTCTGCAGGCCAGAACAACAACAACTCCGACAATATTTCAGGCGAGTTTCTTATGTTCCGGCAGGCAGAGTTTCTGATAAATTCTCCTTGGAAAGTCAGGTTGTTCAGAAAAAAATTAAAACTGTTTTTAGGGTTGTGGATCAGGTTTTAACGATCCAAGCTCTCCCATATGTAAGAGGGTGCTACTGTTACTATTACTACTGGTCTCTCCCGTGTTTAATCGGGCGTTATTACTGTTACTGGATTCTAGTATACGTTTTTCTGTTAACTGAGATTTTGATTCTGAAGATTTTTCACATGGTCCTGGTGAAAGATTACTTGCAATCAGTCCTGTTGTTTTTATTTTATGGTGTCCTGTAACTCCAGATTTATTACATGTTTTATTTATTAAAAAAAATCCAAAGATTCCGATACCAGATGTTAGGTTCTCAATTTCGTGAAAAGAAAAAAAATTGTTTTATCACAAGACCAAATTTCCTCAGCTTCAAGCATACTTCAACCGCCAATAAGTCTCTCTAGCTCATCTCAGGAAAGACTTTATTTTTCCACATTTCTTGCGCCCCAAATTTTTAACAGCTCTCTCTCACTCTCTCTCACTCTCTCTCCTATGTCTCTTTCTAGGACTAGGAGTTGGAAGAGTATACTTAAAAAGGAAATACAAGAGATGGCATGCTAACAAATTAAAGTTTGGAAACTGACGAACTCATCGAGTTTGATCCAGGAATGGACGAACTTGTGGATGAACTGCCGAAGCCTAAGCAAGTTAATTTCGTCAAGCATCCGGTATATGAAAACCTAGCGTTAGATGCCGAAATTGACCGGACTGAACAGGAGATACAAGCAATGGATGAAACCTGCGTTAAAAGAAAAAAAGGTATATTAATGAGTAACTAATGGCATGTATTTTGTGTAACATTTTTAGGTATAATTTATCTATGTGACAGTTGTTTCCATAATTCTGAATGGAAGCAAGTCATGAGTCTTTTTGCGAATTTTCTGAGCAGCTTGTTCGAAGATCTTTGAGGTGCCAGTTAGCCCGTCAAAATGAGACATACGAGAAGTTTATGAATGAGAAGAACAAGTACAAAATAGTCGATCAACAAAAGTCTTTAATGGAGTTTCAAAAAAACAAGTACAAAATGGACAATCTAAAAAAAGATTTATACAAATCTCAAAATAGATTATACTCAGCGCTAGAGAAGGATAAAGATGATTTATGATCATCAGAGAAAGAGCTTAATGATCGTGTAAGTTTGATAAATGGAATGAATATAGTTGGGTTTTTTTTTTTAATAAAAAAAGCTATTAGTACATATGCAAGTGTGTTAAACATGTTTGAGGTTTATTGCAGGAACAGATACGGAGTTTGCATTTTCGATTGCTCTGTGGGAGAAACAAACTTACGGAGGAGAAACAGCTCCTTGGAGAAATTAAACAGCTTAAAGCGACGAGGGAAAAATTAATTGGTACTATTGACTCTATAAAAGAGCAACGTACTACTAAAACCTGGAAGGAAGATTTTTGCCGATGTGAGGATGATCGCTTACGGTTTGAGCTTGGTCGTAAAATATTTCGTTACCAGATTACTGTATGTTTCATGGAAATTTTATTCTATTCATAATTCACATCTGTGATGTTTCTATGACTTGACAGATGTTTTAACAAAAGTAAATTGTTCTAATTTTGTAGCTTAAAGAAATGAATGATGTTAGATTAAAAAGCGAGAAGCGAGCAATTACGGAAAATATTAGCTACCTTGAGATGGAATTGAATCATTTGCCTGTCGAAATTTCAACTCTGGAACGTAAATTATCAATGATAGGCAGGACAATGAAAGCCGAACAAAGAAGGTTAAAGGAACTGAAACGAGAGCGTTACAAGAGGTATAGCACTTCTTTTTTATTCCTTCCGGTTTACTACTTTACTTGGTTATAAACCATCAATTTCAGGTTTTGCTCTTTCAATTTTTGATATGTCCGTAATAACTTAGATAGAGTAATTATCAGGAAAATATGTTACAATTAGTAAAAAAAAGATCCTTTTTAATCGTACTTGTTTTATACTAGTATTATTTTACTAGAGCAATTCTAATGGATATGATAAATTGACTAATTTACCAAATATACATCCACAGTGGGATGGATAAACTGAAAAAATAAGTTAATAAATTGGTATTTGGAAAGTTACTAATCGAGGTTCAAGTTTAGTCGATCGTTTCAACTTGAGCCGCTCGTTTCAAGTTGTATCGAGTCTCGTCCCAAGTTGAGATTGACTCAAGTTAAGTCGAGTGAAATAATTTTTTATTTTAAATTTAATTAAATTAATTATTTTAATTTATTATATGTATATATTTATTTATTTATTTTAAAATAAAAATCAGTCCCATTTAATAAAAAAATATTTATTAATATAAAAAATGGACCTTACTAATTAAAAAAATATTTATTTATATAAAAATTAGGTCCATTAATTAAATTTGTCAATTCCCCTGTTATAAAATATTAAGTTTATCCAATCATATAAAAAGATACATTAATCAATATACCAACTTCCACTGGAGTTACTCTTAGTGGTTATGGGAGGCTTGAGTTAGCTTCTTTGTTTGATGTATGCAGTATACTTTGAGCGAGAGAAATAAATATTTTTCGACAATGGATTACTTACGAACGATTGACGACAACGACACAGACACATCTGGGAGTCGTTCTCCAATGCAGTAGAATTCTTATCTATTTTGGTTCACATGCTATATTTTATTGTACACGTTTTGATTGCAAAAAAAATAAAATCTCAAATTTGTAAGTTTCGGCATTCTTAATTTGTTTGGATAGTTTCTCAAAACGATTTTTATTTTTTATCATGTATTCCCTACTGCTGACTCAG
Organism: Papaver californicum; assembly: GCA_023531435.1. Taxonomy (NCBI): domain Eukaryota; kingdom Viridiplantae; phylum Streptophyta; class Magnoliopsida; order Ranunculales; family Papaveraceae; genus Papaver; species Papaver californicum. The sequence continues at coordinate 4,006,720 of JAJJMC010031495.1, forward strand.
CTTACTGGAAACTGGATGGAATAATTAAAAAGAGGTATCGTCTGTGATAGTATCAGTCTCTAGGGAAAATAATACAGATCAGTCTTAACGGATTCTTTTTTACAAAATAACCCTTAAATAATTTTGAAAGTGCAGGGTTATTGAACTGATTTGGCAGATTTTTTTTTTTTAAAGAAGCAAGGTTAAAGAATTTACTAAAAAGAGGGAAAAAAACAGACCGAGCAAGAGCTACAGTCAAATACAACCAATAATGCTCATATTACATACCAGATTGGCCTCTCTGCTTGCTATCCAATATAGCTTTCCAGTTGACAATCAAATCTGTGAAAGTATAGGATCTGAACCACTCATGAATACTGCCCCAGTAGAATATGACTTTTTACTTCAAGGTTTAGAGTACACTTATCCTTGGCTTTCTTTTTACCCATAACCATAACTCTTGCATTTCTGTCGCTCCAAATGGTCCAAGCAATTGCAGAAGGGACAAAAGGCCAAATTTTTCTCCCAAGTTTCTTCCCCTTGTTTTCCTGCCAAGCTTTAATTTGTGAAGACCAGTTGTCTCTGTTAGACCAAGTTGTAGTGAGATTGTCAGCAAAGTAAGCCCACAAATCCTTAGCCCAGTCATAATTCAGTAACGAATGATCTACATATTCTTCACTGTTGTTGCAGAAACAACACAAAGTATCGGATATATTGCAACCCCTCTTGTTTAAGTTATCTACAGTAGGGATTGGATTGTGGTATGACAGCCAAACAAACATCTGCACTTTGGGTGGTACATATTTAACCCATATAGCTTTGTGAGGAAATAAAATTTCACCAGTTACCTGATTGGTTAACCAGTTGTAGCTCTACTTCACAATTGCTTCAGAATTGGAATTAATGGAAATATCATCTTCCTCTTCTTTCAAATCCGGAGGACCGCCTAGCCGTGCCATAATTTGATGACTCTTCTCTGTCCACTTAAGTTGGGTTCCTTTTAAGTTGAATAGTCCACCTACCATCTACAACTAAGTCTCCCACTTCATCTCATTGGTTCACCACCACCTTAAAAGCATGTTGATGAGATAATATAAGGAAGTAGATTGCTTCCGGCTATCATACCAAAAATTGACTGATTTTCCGTTCTTGATGTTACGAAGCGTATTGCCTTGGATTACCCATTTTTCCTTTTGAATGTATTTCCAAAAACCTCTTCCATGAGGTTGAGAAATATCCTTAGACCAAAAATCCTTCTCGCCCGAAATAGAATAAAAATGGATCGGCAGCAGATTCAAATTCTCAGGTTGGTAGCTGCCACATCATTCTCGATTCTACGAAAATAAAAGTTGAGGAATTCGGATGAAGTCTTTGTATGCACCACTCTTCTCCACAAGGTATTATGCTCAACATCATACTTCCATCTCCACTTTGCCAGCATTTCCTTATTAGAGAGCCTTCGGTTTCTGATTGCCAACCCACCTCGATCCTTAGGCTTTCAAAGTTTATCCCAGGATACCCAGCAAATTTTCTTCTTTTATGGTATGGCTCCCCAAAGAAAATCTCTAATAAGCTTAATTATCTTCTTTTCAACTGCGGTCGACATTTGTATCAGCGATATGAAATAGATATACAAGCTTACAAGAACACTATTGATTAGAGTCAATTTCCCTGCCTTTATGATAAATCTTCTTCTCCACACTGCCAACTTCTTTTGAGCTTCTCCAAGATCACATCCCAAATACTTGTATGCTTCAAAGTAACACCCATAGGTATCCTGAGGTACTTAAAAGGAATAGCTTCCACTTTGCAATGGAGAATAGCTGCCAGATCCTTGATTTTATAGTCAGCTTCTATAATTATGGTTGTACTTTTTTTCGAAGTTTACTTTCAAACCTGTAACATCCTCATACTCCTGTAGCACCAAAAGTATATTATCAAATGCTTCTTCTTATGCATCTAAGAAAATAAGTGTATCATCTGCAAATTATAGATGAGATACAATAATGGAGTTATTGACAGAAAACCCATATATCATTTGCAGTTATTTCGCTCTTTTAAGTAGCTTGGTTAGATGCAACAAGAATAAACAGAAATGGGGAAAGTGAATCCCCTTGTCTCAACCCTTTGTGGTGTCTGAACCTTGAGGTGGAATGTCCATTGATGAGAAGAGATGATTGGGATGAAGATACGCACCACTGAATCTATTTCCTCAATTTCAATTTCAATCCAAAACCATACCTCTTTAACAAACTATCAAGACAATGCCAGTTAATGTTGTCAAAAGCTTTTTCTATGTCCAGCTTACATAGAATTTTAGCTTTTAACCTTGCATCTATGGTCGTTTCAGAAAAGTGGTAAAAATAATAACAACATTTAAACCTAATTCGTTCACTGAGACTTGTGAAGATTCGTTTTAGACCTAATTCTGATTTAAACTAGCAATTATGTACAAAATAATAACAATATTGAGCGAAACAGAGATTCAGGATTCCGTCATTAATCAAATTTGAGTGATGCATACAATGATTCTTAATAATTATAGCTCTACTATTGATTTTGTTCATTTGCCAAGAATAGATTTCTAAAAAATTAATTGCAAATCGTAAGCATGGCGCATCAAAAGCTCTAAATCTAAGCATACACCATCAAACAAAATCACAACTAATTAGTAAAAATCATAAATCAATTTAAATCAATGCAAAAAATCATGAATAATCAAAAATAATTACCATTCAATTGTGAAGTATGGCTTCCTCCATTGTCCTAGTGATTGGGTTTATCTCATTATGTGTAAAACACTCTCAAAAGATAGAAACATAACTCAAAAGGGCTTACAAAGAAGAAAAGAATACAAAAATAACTCAGGGAAACAAGCATGTTTATAAGCGTTGCAGACTCTGTGTTCTCTGTTGCTAAAGGATTCAGAAAAGAACAACAGTTCTTGGTCGATGTAAAGAAGATAAAATGTGACGGTTTTATTTACGACAGTTCTTCTTTTTTCGTCCACCCTCCTCCTTCTGTTTTCTCGATCTGTTTCACTTTATATAGGTTTATCGAAACTAATAACCCTTCCTTAATCGATAAGGATGCAAACTACTTCCAAAACCAATCTCTAATTCCGTGTTAATCCAAATTTGAGAATAAATTTATTTCCAGTGATACAAGGATTGTTCAGCCATTTTTTATGGCAAGAAACACTCTCATAGACGTGTTTTAGTTGTGTCTTCATGTTGTGATATCGACTACTCTTTTAAATCCCAAAAATCTCGGTATTGAAACACATCAGATAACTCTCACACGTAAAGAATTATTTTCCCGCCATTTTCGATCTATTTGAATTCAAGAAAAAGGTGTCTTTATCAATTTGGTGGGTGCCTTTAACAACTTTCCTTGTGTTTTAGGGTAAAAAAATATACTGTAAAAGAGTACTTTTAAGTAGGTTCGAGAGCTCAAGCTCGAACAGGACGCACCTAAACCAAGAAATGGTCGTTCACATCCTGCTTTGATCACAAAGGTGGAGAAGATTGGGTAGGTCTTAGGAGAGGGAAGCAAAGAAGGTTGAGAAATTCTCAGTATGATGAGTAATTGTAGTGTGTAAAGAAGAATGGATTATCACTGGGATGAATAGCTAATTATGTTTCTTAGTTCTATCTTGTTGTTTTCGAATAGATGAAGCCATATATCTATATTTATGAGAAGACACACTGATTTCTCATAAGTGGTGGAAGTTAGAGAAGAAGTGGAGGAGTAACGATTGTGGAGATTATAGTGGAGTCATATCCGAAAATCAAGAAAGACTTGTATGACCACAAATCCTTGTACTCTCAACTGCCTTGTAAATGTCCCACTACTTATTACCTTCTTGTTTGTGGATGTGTTGCCACAACGCATGATTGTCGTAGACCGCCAGACCAATACCCCAATGAGAATCCTCATATGTGTTGTATTTGATATCTCGTAGAATGATAGTGGAGTCGTGAACCACTACTGTTTTGATTAGGTCAAGTCAAGTCAAGTCAATGACTTGCTAAGTAAGTGAGGCAAGTTGAGAAACTCACTAAATTAGTAATCAGACCGATTAGTGTCAAGTCTGGTAAGTTTAGTAGTCATATACTTACTTTGGAGTAACATGGTTGTTTTAATAGCCAAAAGTCATCTTAGAAGCGACAAGGCATAATTCTGGAAGTATTTGGTGCCAAAATTATGAGGAGCTTCTTAAGCAAAAAAGATTTAGGAGAAAATGCTTCTTGCAAATAAGCTAGTATTGCTTAGGCGCAAAGGCTAAGACGCTACTAGCCAAGGATGCTAGCGCTTTTAGTGCTAAAGCTAGGAAGCTACTTGTCCAAGGGAGTTAGCGCCAATACGCTAAGGCTGGGACACCTGTGATCCAAGGACGCTTGCAAGGATGTGACACGCTAGTGCCATAGACGCTTGTTAAGGACGCGCTAGGCCAAGACACTATCCAAGATGGGACGCGTTAGTGCCAAGGACGTTGTGGGATGGGACGTGTTAGAAATTTTAAGAGTAGAAGAAGGTATACTTAGCTTCTTTTTCCGGTTGACTGAGACAAGTTCCCCTTAGCACTAACCCTGGATAGGGTTAATAGACACCTAAGCTTTTTCCAAGAATGTTGATTTGTACGTTAATAGAGAAAGGCATGGTTGGTACTGAGCGTTCCTTCTTTTCTTTAGTTTCCTAATCCAACAAGGATTGACCATAGTTAACATCTACATATATGCTCCCTTCTCCTGATAAAGTCATCTCCTTTGTTATTCTTATTTATTGATGAGTAGGGAATTCTACCAAGTATGTGTTGTTAGTAGCATCAGCTTCCTTAAGTTCATGTTTCTGACGGAAGACGCTTCCCCAAAAAACGTGCTTGTTTTATCGAAGACGTTGTCCCGAGTACAATGCCACTAGCTGAAGACGCTTTCTCGAGCACGCATCGTTGATCAGGGATGCTTTCTCTGGTACGCTTCTTGGCTAGGTCTTGTGTTTACTTAACCAGTTTTCGAGATAAGCATCGATTGCTTATTTTCCCTTCTTTTTTTTGTGAATCATCAACTTAGATAAGCTAGGATTTTCAACCGTAATCCCATTATCTGGTAGAGCTAGGATTTCCAGATTTTTCTCACATATCATATGCATATTATATACTTGGATAACACTGAGCATATTATTTATTATTTTTTTGCTAAAACCTAGTTTCTTTGTTATTCTTCTGGAGTAAAGCGATCTTCAACAGCAACAACAGTAATACCAGTAAGTTTTATTTCAATAAACCAAAGTATTAGATGACCTTTCTTTTCTTTTGTGCTGAAGTCTTCGTTTTGTTATTTTATATCTTTAACAGATCATGGCAGTTCCTGATCGAAACCGTAATTCTGATTTTTCAAGTAAGAAAATAGGTTGTAGAGGTAAAAGGATGAAGGTGACTTCTCTTTAAGAAGTAAAGTCCAAAATTAGTCGTTCCTTGAATAAGATCACAAAACTTGTGCGTGGTATGCCCCTTGATTGTTTGAAAGCAAACCGTGAGTATGCTATGAACCTCACATCTACGATTAATGGTGAAGAAAAAGCACAACGTAGAGAGGAATCAAAAAATAGGAAGGCTGATGACGAGAAACTCACAACCTATATGCATAAGCGACATCTTCGAGCAATTGTAAAAAAGGGAGAAGAATAATGGATAGAGCGAGGTGTTCTTCCATGTGGCGTAACCCCAGATTCTGATGCGAATGAATATCCTTCTAGTGAGGATCATGATGCTCATATGGAATAAAAGTATGAGTCGTTCTCATAAACTGAAGCCGATCGTGAAGCTGAGCATCCTGACGCCTGAGACGACATGTAGAAGGGTTCTATTGACCCTGCTGATGATAAGGATCCCAAAGAAGATTCGAAAAAAAAAGGCTCTGATGGGATTCCAAGTGAAGACCCTGAAGTAGAGGACCTTGAAGAAATCCGAAGAAAATTCTGAAGAAGACCGAGAAGAAGAAAAAGAAGGTGATTCTGATGAGGAGGGTGATGATGAATACGACTCCGACTCGGATTCCGAGTCTTTTGATTGAGTTTCTCTTAGTTACTTTGTCGTACCTTCTTATACTTATGGGTTTCGTAGATATCTTCTTTGAATTAGACATTTCTTGTATGGCCGTTATAATGGAACCATACCTTTCCTTTAGTACCTTTCATGAATTTTCATCAACATCTTCACGTCTTGAGATCAATGAATGAATGACTTTATATAGAAATTTTCGTTAATTTTCGTTATAAAATTTCAGAAGTATAATGTTTGGGGGAAAACGCCATAGAATCTTCATACGACCCCCGTTTTAGATGATTGACCCCTTTATCTTTATTAGAAAACAATTTTCTACCTCTTTTAAGGAAAAAATACAGGTTTTGATCTTGAACCAACAATAAAATTCAGGAAGTATCCATGAAAATTCTGAGAGTTTTCAGACCCGATACCGCTAGCCATTTTTGCCATAAATCTTACCTCGTTTATCCGATTAATGCGCACTTTTAACATGTTGTTGTAGACATCAATACGAAACTTTTGACATAAGAATCGTGACTACATTACTCACCAATTTTCGTCATCTTCAGGGTTTTCAAGAGGCAGTGTAAATTGCTTATGATGCATTTTTCGTAAAACATCTTGTGATTGTTCCAACTCATAAGATTCTTCAAACACCACTTTGTAATGAATGTATACTATATTCATGAGTATGTATAATGAGTTTTGGGGTTCATGATCAAATTTTTGTGTTTGAAACCATTCTATCTTAGTACGTCTGTAAACCCTCTACTTTTGGGGGGACGGTTCAAGAAACAGAAACGAAATAATTAACTAGAGGAAGGAGGTTACCAGGAATTGCAGTGTTGATATTATTCCCTTTTCATTTCAGATTCATGAGATGATATTTACTTGATGTATTTCTCTGAGCACGACATTTTACACAGTAGTGTCTCAGGATTGTAGTAGTTGGGGGTCTCTGGCACGAGCGTTGATTCTTTCTTATGATAAGACTCTTGTGTATGTGTAGATTTCTGTCTTGCTGTGAACTTATGAAAACCCAGAAGCAGATTCGAGGATGGATTTGAAATTTAAGGTGCAAAGTGCATTTCTGAGGGAATTGAGTTAGCTTTTGAAGGATTATTTGGAGTTGAGTCTTTGTGCATTCAAGAAGAGCCGTGTTTTTATTTTGGGCAAATCACAAAATTCTTTTCTTAAGATAACAATAATTTAATTAATGAAATTGAAACCCCAAGGATGCCTACAATGATTCTTGTAGGCATTTTGGAGGAATTGTATATACTATATGAAAAACGGGGAAATAGGGATAATAGCAGGATGTTCAATTGAAAACCTTGAGACATTTGACGTGCATGACTGATGTGTCAGGCATGCCTTCTGCAGTAACCAACCTATAATAGTCGTTGGTAGTAGCCCACGAAATTCTGTATGGCCCTTCCCTGTGGAGGAGCTTTGACGTCTTGATGTTTTGAGAACCAAATCCCCTACCCGGAAAGTATTTGGCTTGATTGGTTTTTCTTTGTAAATCTTTTGTTCATATGGCCTAACCTCTTTTGTTCATATGGCCTAACCAAATCCACTTAAACTTTACAGTGTCCTCGATGTAAATTGACTCGTCCAATGTAATATTCAAGGTGGGAAGTTCCTACTAATTATATGTGTTATTACCAAAAAATTACTTATAGGCAAAACAAGGTAATGTTGAAGTACTTTCTTTAGATTCGAAAATCAAAATCGTACAAGACAAACCTAAACCACGATAGTAGCCGTTCCATCTTGCTTCGGTTACAAGGAGAGAAAATGGGTTGATCTTATGGGAGGGAAGCAAAGAAAGTTGAAGGAAATAAGTGTAATAAATTGTGTGTAGAGATGTGGAACTATTGAGAATAACATAGCTTGTAAAGAATGGTAAGCTTGTTCTGTTTTTCTAAATGGCTAAGTAGCCTATTTATAATAGTTTTTAACACACATTTTTCCTTGTAAAGTAGTGAAGGTAGTGAGGAGATGGAGTAATGAAGGTTATGGGGTAATGGTGTAACTGCCCATTATAGTTGGAAGTTTCATGAAAAACCATTATTCCATTATCTCATCAACTTCTACAACCGTCACCACTACTTTGTAACTTTCAAATCATGGGGTGTTGCCACGCCACATGTTGCTGTAACAACCAGACCAAAACACCATGAATAATCCCCCCATGTAATTTGTTTGATTTCTCGTAGGAGTTAGTGGAGTCATGAACTCAAAACACGTAATTATTTCGTGAGTTAGTCATAAGATAATTGATAGACACATTTTTGTGTCTGTTTTGTCTCAATTTTATCTATAGTTAATGCTCATTTTTGTACTTATTATGGTATTTTATGTGTGTATAAGTGTTTGTGTGGAATAAACATTTTTGAAAAAATTGGCTCGAAAAAATATATTAAAGGCACCCGAGAAATTTACTAAAGGCACCCCAAATTTGGATAGGGGCACTCTGGTGGTTAACAACACCCACATTTTGGATTCAGGGCACACCTTCTTTACCATTTCAAAACAAAATTTGGCGGGAGATTTTTTGTCACGTCTGTGAAGATTTTTTTGAGAAGTATTGGACGAGATTATCTTGGATTCGATTTGGTATTAACATGTTAGCATAAAACAGGGATGGTAATTGATTTCTTCACGTAAAAAAAGGGAAGTTTCCATGTTTATCTCGGCTTCACAGGAAAAGAGAATACTCGGGATATTTGGAAGATTCGCATTGATTGGGAGAAGATATATTATCCTAGATTTTATTTTTTAAGTTGGGGAGAGATTTGACAGCTGCACAGACAACACATGAAGAAAAAAATAAAAGGAAAGAAGAATTATATACGTAACAGCAAAGTAAATGAAAATCTTTTCTGAGATATTTTTGGTTCTTGTGGTGTATAAATAGCTGCTGGGGAGTCACAGAAGAGGGGGGGAGAGTTTAGGGAGAGCTCAGGACACGAAGAAAAGGAAGAGAAATTAATCCAGAGAATTTTTCTCTGCCGCTGAAGAACATGAAGAACAGAGGCTACGTCAACGGTTTCTTTAACCTCTCAGCCACGGTTTCTTGCAACGAATATCTTCAGTTTTGCAACATTTATCTTCAACATTGCTTTGTAACAGTGAGTCTGTAACTCCTATTGCAAACTCGTTGTTTTCTTTATTTTTCTTCTTTGTCATCATTTGTAAACACCTTGAGCCATGAATCATTATTTTGAGCAAGTGATTAATATGAGAAGCTAAACCCATTTGCTGAGGCGATGGAGGAAGCCATTGTTCCAAGAAAAGTGGTATATTTCTATTTTAATTGATTTTTACAAATTCTTTTATGATTATTTTTGATTAAAAATTGATTTTAAGGATTTTTATTAAACAATTGTGATTTATTTTGATAAAGCATCTTAGCCTAGGGTTGTTGATGTTCAATACTTTCTATTTACAATTGTTACTTTGAAAATCTACTTTTATAACATATTAGAATCACTTTAAACGTAAAGAATTGCATGAATATTGATTAGATTGAATCACTTTAATTGATTAATGGCGGAATCTTGAGTCTCAGTGCTTTTTTTTTAATCTTGATACCAACTTTGTTTTGAGTTTTCTAGCTTAATTATTAGAATTTGAATCTAAAAGTCAAATCTTCATAATTTCTGAAATAAACCCATTCTTACCACATGTACAAACCACATCAGTTTTTGGCACAGCTGACGCGGACTTGTCTTTAGGTTTTGAGTTTTAGATTTATTTTTAGGTTTTTATTTTTATTTTTTGTATTATTTTACTTTTTTCTATTTTACATTTCTTTGGGTATTTATCTTTTGGCTACCGGATTTGAATTTTGGATTAAAAGGAAATTGAGCCTAATATTTTGGTGATTAAAGACTTGAGTTAAAAGTTAAAGCTTAAAGAACGGAAAAGAAGACAAAGAATTTTATTTTTAATTAGATTTTATTTGTTTAGAAAATTGTATTAGGAAATTTTTATTATTTATGTAATTTTTCTTTTATTTTTGGACACTTTTTGGACTTTATTTTGGGACTTTGGACATTAGTATTATTTTTAAACCCTACGGAAGGGTAATTTAAATATAAACTACAACAGGGAAGGACGACAATTATGATATTGTCTCTGCCCCTCGGGTTCGTACACTGACACAGGAGTCGGTGGCCCGAGTCGACTACAATCGATTCATCCCCCGTGAACCATTCAGGGTAGACACTAAACATGCTATTTAGTTGGCTACAAAATTCTTTGGCTATAAGAATCAGTACCTTGTATGAGTCCAATTGATGTACATGAGTTTGCACTCAGCGTACTAAAATTCATATAAGAATGCAAAACTCTACTCAAATAATCATTGAACATCCAAAACTGGATAAAATTGTCAAAATTCACATTGCTCGAAATCAATCAAATTCAAACACGGGGATAGATTTGAAGATGGATATGGAAGTAATGAATGGTGCACATGTTGACTAAGGTAAACAGTGTTTCCCATATCTGTCTGAAGGTCACTGCCAAGATAAATCATAATGGATTGAGATACGCTCCCATTGGTCTTAATCCCTATACTAATATCGACTCAGCTGGTATATACAAGAGCCCCAACGGTCGATTTATTGAAAATAAAACAATTATTATTAAATGTACTGACAACATGATTAGATATTTTGAATCTAAGCTCATGCACTTATTCAGCAGATACATGATAGTTCTCATGGATCCTGCGTTCCACGCATGCTTAGGCGACGGAGACAGGGAGAACACACACATATTGTTATAAAAGTGTCAATACTCGAATTTTTTTTATTATTAGAACAATGGTCTAAATACAATAATGGGGCTTGATCTCAAACACTCAGCATCATCCTGGTGGTGATAACAATTCAATATTGGTGCCCCAACAAATCACTTAGAGAAACACAAAAATTGTAAAAATAAAAATAGAAGGTGATATGGTCGAGATAGACTCCGATATATGCTTGTTCAATGATTATCATGTTATTTCTAACACCTGAATTAGGCATCCTTTTATGAATAGACCATTTAGCTTGGCACACCAATTCCTATAGAAAAGAGCTAACTTTCCATCTACCTAGAATGGTTAGTGTCGTCCTGAATTGTTCACAAGTTTCTTAAGTTTGGAGTTTTATTATTTTAGCTAAAAGCTTCTCCCTTACCCCCAAACTTAAATCTAACATTGTCCTCAACGTTTCAAATTAAAGTCCAATACCAAAAATATAGGTAACTAGAGGAATAAAGAGGTAAGCCAGAATGATAGTACCCGGGTGAAGCGTAACAATCCTTCTTTGGAGAACACAGAAAAACAAAAACCTACAAAAATTTACTAATGTATAACAACATCCTTGACGGTCAATCAAGGTAAGCAGGGTCCTCCAGAGGGACCTCCTCAACATCACGTGCAGGAAAAGGCTCTAAAAAGGGTTTCAATCTCTGACCGTTAACCTTTGAAGAACTACTACAATCCAGTGTCTCAATCTCAAAAGCACCATGAGGAAAAACAGTACGAACTATAAAAGGACCCTTCCACCGAGAGCGTAACTTCCCAGGGAATAGATGCAAACGGGTATCATATATAAAAACTTTTTGACCTGGAGAAAATGACTTTCTTAAAATATTTCTAACATACATAAGTTTCATTTTGTTCTTATACTCCTTAGCACTATCGTATACATCTCTACGAATCTCGTCCAACTCATTGAGCTGGAGCTTCCTATGAGCTCCTGCCTTGTCAAGCAAAAACTTAAGTTGTTTTACAACCCAATATATTATATTCACTATCTCAATGGGCATGTGACATGCCTAGCCAAAAACTAGACGATAAGGACATTCCAATGGGGGTCTTAAACGCAGTACGGTAAGCCCATAAGGCATCAGTAAGCCTCAATGACCAATCTTTTCGATTATGATTAACTGTTTTCTCTAAAATACGTTTTATCTCCATGTTGGAAACCTCTACTTGACCACTAGTCTGTGGGTGATATGGGGTAGCTACTTTATGGGTAATACCATATTTCTTTATCAAAAGCCTAAATGGTCGATTACAAAAGTGTGACCCTCCATCAATAATTATAGCTCGCGGTATACCAAAACGTGCAAATATGTTGTCATTCAAAAACTGGACCACAACTTTGTGGTTATTTACTCTAAATGAAACCGCCTCAACCCACTTAGACGCATAGTCTACAGCGACAGGGATGTAAAAATAACCTAAAGAATTAGGAAAAGGACCCATAAAATCAATACCCCACACAAAAAACCTCAATAACTAGAATAGGGTTCAAAGGCATCATATTTCTACGGGAAATAGTTCCTAACTTCTAGAAACGTTCACAAGTAACACAGTAACGATGGGTGTCTTTAAACAAAAAAAGCCAGTAGAATCCACACTGCAATATCTTAGCAGTGGTTTTTTTAGTACTAAAATGACCCCCACAAGCATGATCATGACAATAGGAAATAATACGAGACTGGTCACTCTCAGGTATACATCTCCTAATAATCTGGTCTGGATAATACTTAAACAAATAAGGAACATCCCAAAAGAAATGCTTAACCTCGGCTAAAAACCTAGAACGATCTTGTTTACCCCAATGTTGGGGCATTCGACCAGTAACAAGATAGTTCATTATATTCGCATACCAAGGTAATCGGGAAACAAGAAAAAGTTGTACATCAGGAAAACTATCCTTCACATGAGGGGAATCATCAGGGGAATCAAAAACAAGCCTAGACAAGTGGTCCGATACTATATTTTCTGCACCCTTTTTGTCTCTAATTTACATAGAAAATTCTTGTAACAAAAGGATCCATCTAATCAATCTAGGTTTAATAACCTTCTTGGACAGAAGATACTTCAGAGCAGCATGATCAGTAAAGACTATGACCTTAGAACCTAAGAGATGGAATCTAAACTTGTCCAAGGCAAAAACAATGGCTAAAAATTCCTTCTCTGTGGTGGTGTAGTTCAGTTGGGCATCATTCAGAGTTTTGCTAGCATAGTAAATCATATGAAGTAATTTGTTTTCTCGTTGACCTAGCACACCACCAATAGCATAATATGAAGCATCACACATGATTTCAAAGGGTAGGTTCCAGTTAGGTTCCTGAACTATGGGGACATAGTGAGTAAAGTCTTAAGCTTATCAAAAGCCTCTAAACAAGCATCATCAAACACAAACTTAACATCTTTTGCCAGCGAACTGCAAAGAGGTCTAGAAATCAAGCTAAAATCCTTAATAAATCACGATAAAAACCTGCATGCCCTAAGAATGACCTAATATCTCTACGGTTTTGGGAACATGTAAATTCTTAATAAGGTCAACTTTGGCTTTGTCTACCTCTATACCCTTAGAAGACACGATGTGCCCTAAAACAATTCATGAACGAACCATAAAATGATATTTCTCCCAATTAAGCACCTAATGTTTTTCCTTACATCTAGTAAACACTAATGTAAAATGATGCAAGCACTCATCAAAAGATGAACCAAACACTGAAAAATCATCCATAAAGACCTCTAAAAACCGTTATACCATGTCAGAAAATATGTTCATCATGCAGCGCTGAAAAGTAGCGGGTGCATTACACAACCCGAAAGGCAGGCGTCTATACGCAAAGGTACCAAAGGGATAGGTAAAAGTAGTTTTCTCCTGGTCTTGTCGGGCAATAAAAATTTGATTATAACCAGAGTATCCATCTAACAAGCAATAATGACTATGTCCAGATAATCGCTCTAGCATTTGGTCGATGAAAGGAAGGGGAAAGTGGTCTTTCCTTGTGACCTTGTTCAGTTTTCTATAGTCAATACAAACACGCC
>JAJJMC010031495.1:4040602-4086348 GCA_023531435.1 Papaver californicum
CATGAGCTAAGTCTAATTACTGGGATGATGGATAAGGTAATTTTCTCAATTTTATGTGATTTAATTATTTTCTAATAATTATTTATAATTCTTTTATTGTTAGAATTGCATAGTTTTGAATAGTAAAAACGGTTTTCTTTCAACAGTTGTGCTTTTGCTTGATGGATTATGCTTAGTTAGTTAATTTTGATAGTCCATGCTTGTGATTTACCTCTGTTTTTTAGCATAACAAAACCAATTTTGGCAATTATTTGTGCTTTAATTAATTTAAAAAGAATTATCTGATTAATCACATAGGTTGTTAGATTTACCTGATTCCTGATTCCTGGTACGTTTAAAATTATTTAAAAATCATATTTAGGTTATTTAGTCTTTTTCTTACTCCTGGAATTTTCTAGAATTAGTTTAAATCATTATTTTCTAAAATCATTACCTTCACAAGTTCGAGAATCGAATCTTTATTTACCACTTTCTAAAATTACATCATCTATCAAAAGAAATCACAAACGTTTAATAAAAATCCTTAAATCAATTTTTAATCAAAGCAAACAATCATAAAAAAAATTTACAAAAATTAATTAAAATAGAAATGTACCACTTGTCTTGGAACAATGGCTTCCTCCATCGCCTTAGCAACGGGGTTTAGCTCCTCATATTAATCACTTGCTCAAAATTATGATTCATGGCTCAAAGTGTTTACAAATGATGAAAAATAAAGAAAATAGTGAGTTTGCAACGTTTATAGGCGTTACAGACTCACTATTGCAGAGCAAGATTTAGATAAATGTTACAATTCTGAAGATATACGTTGCAAATGGATGAAGAAACCGTGGCTGAGAGGTTGAAGAAACCTTTGACGTAGCCTCTGTTCTTCGTGTTCTTTAGCAGCAGCAGAGAAAAAAAATCTTCTGAAGTGATTTTTCTCCCTTCTCTTCGTCTCCTGAGCTCTCCCCCAAACTCTCTCTCTTTTTCCGTGACTCCAACAACACATATACTCACATCACCTCAAAATCTCTCGAGTACATGCAAATAATCCTCTTTTTACTCTCTTTATTCTCCACTGCCAGTGACGAGAATAATTTCAATTTTTATCTCCTTCACGTGTCTGCTAGCAGATAGCACACTCCAAACGCGTTGAGTTATCATCCAAGGAGTAGTTAAACAAGCAGCAGCCACACACAATCTTCCCAAAATAAAGCAGAAACCTGAGATACTCTCATATACTCTGTTTTGATGAGAATCAATGATATTCTCCCTTTTTTACGTGGATAAATCCATTTTCCTTCCCTGTTTTGGAGTAACAAGTCAATCCTAATCCAAATCTGTGAAAAATCCGAGAAAATCTATTCAAAATCCTCCACAGAAAAATCTGCAGTTGAGAGCTTTTTTTCCCGCCAAAAATGATTAATTGAAATGGAAGAAGAAGGGGTGCATGTATCCAATCGGTGGATGCCTTTAGTAATTTCCTGTGGGTGCCTTTAACACTTTTTCAACTAATTTTTTCACACATGTTTATTTCTCGAAAATACCTACAAATACATAAAATAACATAACTGGTACAAAAATAAGTTCCAACATTATAAAACTTGGGAACAAATTAGACACATAAAGGCGTCTATCACACCAGCAACACCTACTTCACAAAACAACATCATTCATCAATATTTTGTTGGTGTTTGAGATGTCAATCAAAGTGTGAAGAAAAATAAGTTAACACAAGGAAAGGGAAAGCCTAAGAAGCATTGGAAGTAAATAGAGTAGTTATTTATGTAGTGTGTTTCTTTTCTTAGGTTTTTGTTAAGTTTGCAATGTTATTTTGGAATGTTATTATTTCTTTTAGATTTCTTTTTTCTGGTGAACAATGAATATTTTGTGGGAATGTTATTTTGATGGTTTGCAATGACTAATATAATGGAGTATTCCCTATTTTTAACTCAACTTGTTTGCAGATTACGTTCCAGATTTTTAGAACTTCAATTTTTCAAGTTCCTTACATTAATTAATGAAATGCATAACTTTCATTTTTGGTGCAATGAAGATGTGATATGAAGCCCACATAGAGGCATCACACTGTGAGCGGGTTAAATAAGTTATGTTCTTGTTATGATCATTCTTGCATAACTTCAATTTCAGTGAACAGCTTTTGAAGATGTCACCATCTTCATCAAACCCATAACAAGTATTCTCTACCGGTAGCTTGATGAACATCGATTTAAATGGATCAGTTGCAGCATCAAATTAACCATTCAAAGAATGTGCAGGTTGGATTTGAACATTTCATAAACATTTTTCCATTGTTTCATCTGTGTTTGATCTAAGTAGTTGCCTTAAACCAATACATAGTACATGTTTGCACCTAGATTAAATCCAAGGACACACCTTTGGATCATGGGTATCATGTTCACAAATTGCACATAATATTAGGGTTTTTTTTATCTCTTACCTTGCTTTTGGTGCAACTATGGTTACTGCTAGTACTTGGAGAACCAATATTTCCACTCATGTCTTGGAGAAGCTATTGAACAAATTTTTGAGTTATTTAGGGTTTTTCAATGGGGAAAAAAATCTAGGGTTCATTACTGGTAATTTATAACAAAAAAGGTTGAAGAAGACTATTGGAGAAGATGTAATCTTGGCAGTCAATTTTTTTCCCATCAGATTTATGACACGTGGAATCAAACCTTTACCAATGATTCCACAAGTCACGAGTTAAATCGGTTCACTGTGTCAAACTAAAGGGACCCAATTGTTTTTTAACATGGAACTTAACTGACGTATATGCACTACGGGGATTATTTGCCTTTTGAAAAAAACGGGACGAAAATAGTCAAGGTAAGCCTATTTAATAAATTCTAAGAAAAAATGGGTCTATTTTATAAAATGGATTTCAAAATCAGGGTACTTTATTAAAATTCCCAAATATTTACTCATGTTTCGTTCAATTATGTTTGATTTAATAACATTACACTAACCATTTTATGGTTGGCTATGATTTATCTTAAGACTTGATGGTCTATATGGATATTTACTCATGTTCATGAGTGAATGAAAGAGAAATCCTTTAGTCCCACATTGGGTAAAACTAAAGATGAATACCTCCATATAACTAAGAACCTTAGTTAGCTATATGGGTGGGGGGGAGCGGACAAGAGACACCTTCCATGTCTAGTGCTTATACGCACATGTATGAGTCAACCAAGATCTCATAATAACTTCTTATGAATTTTCTTTTGGAAAATTAAAACAAAATATATTTCCTAAATGAATTTAATCAAATTGATTTCTGATTTAATTTGGGGGGTGTATGACCAGGGAGGAATATCTTTAATTTACCAAAAAAATTGTTTTAAGGTAATGGCCAGTTTGAATAAATTTAAACTTTTACCCGTTTTATTCTTTATCCCGCGCATCATGCAAGGAATTGATTTTGTCCGTTTTGAATTGATTCAGAATCAATTGCCTTTACTGCACCTTCTCTGATTTCTGTCTATAAAAACACTCGATTTTTTCATTCCAATTCATACCAGAAGCAGCTACTATCTTGACTTTTTTCCCTCTTATTGATTTTTTTTGCGAACTGAGTGTTTACTTCCGTATGTAATCTTGTTATTGAGTTTGTATGAGTAGGTAACTTGTATTCTTCTTATACAAGTTATAACGGGCAATTCTTTTTTTGTATCAATGGGGAAAAATGATGTCGATAAGCCTGCAAAATTCAACGGAAAAGATTTTAAGAGATGGCAGTCAAAAATGTTATTTTTTCTGAGCTATCATTTGGTAGATGCATATGTATTGAAATATTTTGATGATTCCTTGAATGAAGATGGTCGTGAATATGAATTGGAGGAATAGAAGTGGGAAAATTATATGGCTAAAAACCATATTCTGAATTCTTTGGATGATGCATTGTATGACTTTTACAATGCATAAGAGAAATTTCTGTATTTGATTTATGGATTGCATTAGAGGCAAAGTATCAAGCTGAACTGCTGGAAGTAAGAAATTCTTGGTAGCTAGGTTCTTGGAATATAAAATATTGAATCAAAAATATGTGGTTGATTCCTTGAACTTTAGCGTATTATCAATGAAATTTGTTGAAAGCATGGTGATTGATGAAACATTTCAAGTGTTTGTTGTGATTGAGAAATTACCGTCTTCTTCGTCAGAGTACAAACGAAGATTGAGACATGAAACTAGTGAAGTCAGTATGGTTAAATTGGGTAAGAAGATTCAAGTGGAAGAATTTTTATGCTCCAAGGACAAGAATATGTCTTCTACAAGGGACATTTCCAACAAGGCTCATGTAATTGAACACAAATCTTCCAATGGTGAAAAAGGTGAGAGAAGAAAACACAACTCTAAGCATGGTGCTCACAAGAAAGGTATGTTTCAGAAACCTAAATCTAGCATTGATAAATTTAAGGGTGCTTTTTATGTTTGTGGAATTCCTGGCCATATGGCAATTCACTGTAGTAAACGTAAGGACCCTAATAAGAAGAAAAATATTGTTAATCTGGTTGAGAATAACAAAAACGAGTTTTATGGGACGGTGTTTGAAGTAAATTTGGTAACCAATGTGAGAGACTTGTGGGTAGAATCTGAAGCTACCAAACATATCTGTGGAAACAGAGATACGTTCACCTCCTATCATAAAGTAAGGTATGGCGAGAAACTTTATATGGGTAACTCATATGCAACAAATGTTGTGGGAAAAGGTAAAGTTGGGTTGAAGCTCATTTCTGACAAGACTTTCATATTGAATAAAGTTCTTCATGTTCCGGACATCTGCAAAAATCTTGTTTCTTGTGGTTTTTCAGATGATAAGGGTTTCCAAATTGTAATTGAATCTGGAAAAGTTGTTGTCACTAAGAGTAAGGATTATGTGGGTAAGGGTTATAAAACTGAGGGTCTCTATAAACTTAATATAACCTCTAATGAAATGAATAAAATTGATTCTTCTGCTTATGTTTGTGTGTTTTTAAATATTTGGCATGGTAGACATGGAAATAAAAATTATAAGTCAATGCATAAACTGGCTAGCGTTGTCTACATACCCAAATTTTGTTTGGATAATGAACATAGATGTGAAATATGTGTAGAATCAAAGTATGCTAGAAACTTTTTAGCAAAAAGGTTCAGAGAAATTCTGAACCCTTAGAATTAATTAATCCAGACCTAGTTAATATAAGGTCTATTCAAACTAGCTAGAGGTGGTAAGAAATGGTTTGTCGCTTTTATAGATGATTATACAACGTACAGTCATATATACTTGGTTAGAGGTAAGGATGATGCCTTAGAAGCCTTTAACATGTATAAACTAGAAGTTAAAAACCAATTCAATATTACCATTAAGACAGTTAGGTATGACGTGGTGGTAAATATAATATTCCTACAGGAGAATTTTGCATAGAACATGGCATTATACACGAGGTAACACCTCCTTATTCACCCTAGTTTAACGGTGTAGCTGAACGTAAGAACATAACTCTTAAGGAGGTTATAAATGGCATATTGATTAGTTCAGGATTACCTGTATACTTGTGTGTTTGTGTGCGGAGGGAGGGGGGGGGGGGGTTCCTCTCAGCTTGATATATCCTGAATAGAGTACCCTTTAAAGGATCAGATAAAACTCCATATAAGTTATGGAAAGGTAGACAACCTTCTTTTGCATACTTCAAAGTATGGGAGTGTTTTCTTAAGGTTGCAATTCCTCCTCCTAAAAGAACCAAGATAGGACAGAAAACTGTTGATTGTGTCTTCATAAGGTATCATGAGCATACTACTCCATATAGATTTATGGTTGTAAGTTTTGAAATTTATGAAATTGGTATGAATACTATTATGGAATCTAGGGATGATATGTTCCTTGAAAATGATTTTCCTTTGAAAACTGATTCTCGCATGAGATGTGTTGATCCCCTAGATGTCCCTTCGACCAGTCAGATATTACCTTTAGAAAAGATGAAGTAGAATTTGAACCTAGGAGAAGCAAAAGGGTTAGAACTTAAAAATCTTATGGATCTAACTTCATAACATGCCAAGCTGAGTCTGATCCACAGACTTATGGAGAAGCCATGACTTCTTCTGAAGCTCCATGGTGGAAAGAATCTGTTATTAGTAAAATGGACTCCATCATATAGAAAGATACATAATAAATTATAGATTTACCTCTAGGGTGTAAGGCCATAGGTTGTAAATGTATCTTCAAAAGGAAACTTAAGGTAGATGGAACTATGGAAAAATACAAATCTAGGTTAGTAGCTAAAGGCTATAAACAGAAATAAGGTATAGATTTTTTTGATACCTACTCACATATTACGAGAATTGCTTCAATTAGGATGTTAATTGCTATAGTTATTATTCATAACTTAGAGTTACATAAAATGAATGTAGATACAAATTTTATAAATGGTGAATTAAATTACGAAATTTACATGGACCAATGATAGGATCAGAAACCCTATTTAAATAATAATCACACTCAAACGATGTCTACAATGTAGACAACGACAAGTACGGGTCGTACCTACAGGGAGCGAAAAAATACTGTAATTTGTATCTATAATAAACTAATCAAGGATGATAATTTTGGATTTTCAGAAATGCAAACGAACAAGAAAATAATAAATTAAACTAGAAAATATATAATATGATCAAGTAGATATGGCACTAGGGTTTTCGGTTTCCAATGTGAAAGACTGGTAGGTAGACTCTGGAGCTACCAAACATGTATGTGGAAATAGAGATATGTTCACCTCATATCAGAAGGTAGGGGATAGCGAGAAACTTAACATGGGTAACTCATCTGCAGCACAGGTTGCAGAAAAAGGCAAAGTTGGGTTGAAGCTCACTTATGGCAAGACTCTCACATTGAATGAAGTTCTTCATGTTCCGGACATCTGCAAAAATCTTGTTTCTTGTGGTTTTTTAGATGATAAGGGTTTCCAAATTTTAATTGAATCTGGCAAAGTTGTTGTCACTAACGGTAAGGATTATGTGGGTAAGGGTTATAAGACTGAGACTCTCTATAAACTTAATGTAACCTATGATAAAATGAATAAAATTGATTCTTCTGCTTATGTTTGTGTGTCATTAAATGTTTGGCATGGTAGACTTATACATGTAAATTATAAGTCAACGCATAAACTGGCTAGCGTAGGTTGTGAACCCAAATTCAGACCTAGTTGACATGAAGTCAGTTCAAACTAGAGGTGGTAAGAAACGGTTTGTCGCTTTTATAGATGATTGTACGAGGTAATGTCTTATATACTTGCTTAGGAGTAAGGATGATGCCTTAGAAGCCTTTAAGATGTATAAAATAGAAGTTAAAAACCAATTGAATGCTACCATTAAGACTATTAGGTCTGACCGTGGTGGTGAGTATAAGATATTCCTATAGGATAATTTTGCGTTGAAAATAGCATTATAAACGAGGTAACACCATTCACCCCAGTCTAATGGTGTAGCTGCACATAAGAACATAGCTCTTAAGGAGATGATAAATTCCATGTTGATTAGTTCAGGATTACCTGCGAACTGGTGTGGGTATATATGCCTCCCAGCTTGTTATATCCTGAATAGAGTAATACTCTTTAAAGGATCAGATAAAATTTCATATGAGTTATGGAAAGGTAGACAACCTTCTTTTGCATACTTCAAAGTGTGGGGGTGTTTGCCTAAGGTTGGCATTCCTCCTCCTAAGAGAACCAACATAGGACCCAAAACTGCTGACTGTGTCTTCGTTGGGTATCCTGAGCATACTACTCCATATAGATTTATGGTTGTAAGTTCTGAAATTGGTATGAATACTATTATGGAATCTAGGGATGATGTGTTCTTTGAAAATATTTTTCCTTTGAAAACTGGTTCTCGCATGAGATGTGTTGATCCCTAGATGTCCCTTTGACCAGTCATACATTACGTTTAGAGGAATATGAAGTAGAATTTGATCCTAAGAGAAGTAAAAGGGTTAGAGCTGAAAAATCTTATTGCTCTGACTTCATAACATGCCTAGATGAATCTGATCCATAGACTTATAGAAAAGTCATGACTTCTTCTGAAGCTCCGTGGTGGAAAAAATCTGTTATTATTAAAATGAATTCCATCATACTGAACGGTACGTGAGAGATTGTAGATTTACCTCTAGGGTGTAAGGCCATAGGTTGTAAATGGATTTTCAAAAGGAAACTAATGTAAATGGAACTGTGGAAAAATACAAATCTAGGTTAGTAGCTAAAGGCTATAGACAGAAAGAAGGTGTAGATTTTTTTGATACCTACTCACATGTTATGAGAATTACTTCCATTAGGATGTTAATTGCTATAGCTGCTACTCATCAAAAAAAATTCTTTTGTCAAATATAATGTGCACTAATAATGGATGAGTTAATTTGTAACCATTTTCTACTCGTTTGACTCACCTTTTATGCCTATCATCAATAGGATTGATTCACCATTCTTCAACTTAGATAAATAATTTTTCCACAAAATTTTTACTCATCCAAGTACGAGCTACTATCCTTTGATTTCTTATCGATATTTTTTCTTCATTTGTGTTAAATTTTTTTCCTTATAAATTCTTTTAAAGTTCTAGAGTGGGTAATATATGTTTGTGTTCCTCATAGGTTATATCAAACAGTTTTATCGTGGACAAAAGTACTTTTTGGGGTCATAAGCATTGTTGTTTTGAGGTGTTGTCGACCAATATTGTGTTAAGGAGTACTTGTTGAACAACTAAGCCTGTCTATATCATTTGCTTCATGTTTCTGACGATTTTTGTTTATCTACTTTTACATAGTTGTGTATTATTTTATTGTTATAAACTAACAATATGACTCGTAAGCTAAATTTATCTATGTAATCAAAACTCTACCTCAGTGGTCTAAGATTTTCTTCGCGGCCTTAAACATACCATATGACCCAAAACATAGATTCTACCTAGCGGTGTGTAATTTGCATTGTAACTTAAAAGTTACAACTGTAACAAAAATATGCTTATTTATTCAAAAATCTACGATGTGACCTAAACCAATATGACCCTAAATTTGTCTGGTGGCCCAAAATCTGTCTTGTGACCTAATATATGTTTCAGGAAATAAAAGTTGACATATGGTCCAAAATTAGAATAATTAATTGCTATTATGTGCATAAATCTCTCACTTATTCTAAATTTCTTTTTTAACTCAAATTCTACAGTGTGAATTTCTATTTTAACTCAAATTCTACAGTGTGACTTAGAGATATATATGTCATTGTGACCCAAAAATTCCCAAATGAGCCAAAAAATATTGTATAATTAAATTTGTTAATGAACCCAAACTATGACTTGTTTGTTAAATATTATCTTATGACCCAAAATATGAATCATGATCCTAAATACCACATGACCCTATAATTGTCATGTGAGCTAAAATAAGGTGGAATATCTTTCTTTGAACCGAAATTTACATCTCAACACAAAATTTATCTAATGACTTAGAATCGATAATGAAATTTGTTATTATGACACAAAATATGGCCCTATAAGTATCATGAACTGATTTTACAAACCGATTTTATGGTTATGATCCTAAATCTATTATTTTGACTCAAAATATGCACTTGATCCAAAATTATATTTTATTATGGAGAATTTTTTTTTCTAATTTTTTACCCAAAACTTACGCTATAACCTTAAGATTGTTTCGTAGCAAAAAATTGTAAGGTATCCCAAAGTATACCCGGTGATTTAAGTTTTGTCTCGCTGTGACATATTTACACCGTGACTCTGGATTTGCTACATGACTCAAACTATACCACTCCCAAAAAAAAATTAATGACTTATTATTTTCCACTTAACTAGAATCTGTCACATGATCTTATATTTTCTATCACATGACCTTATATTTTTTCCGTGATCCGAAAATCTACTTTATAATCTATATTCTTTCACCGTGACACAAAATTTATCAACTAGACCAAATTTTTTGCTTATAGCATTAAATTGGTATTTTTACCTAATATTTGTCGGGTGATGTAAAATTGTGACCTAAATTTATGCCGAAAATCTTTTATTATAACACAAATTTAAACTCATGGCATGAAAAATTGCATCGTTAATTAAACTTTTTTCATAGGACCTTAATATTTTCAGGTGACCTAAAATTTATCATGTGATACACGTAACGTAATTGTCTAAAATTAACTCTTGTGAAATCCGAATTCTAAAGTACGAAATACAAAATTTGCCACCAAAAGTATGTCTCGTGATCCAGATTTGTTGTGCATTTTCCCTGGGATTGTACGTCGGTTGGTGTCTTAACCTTTTTGGGTCATCCCGCATCGAACCAATTACGTTTTATGCTTCAAAAAAAATTACATCGGTTTTCGGGATATTATAATTGATCCCATTCACTCAGATGATTAGATCGGTCTGCATTTGATCCAGCTGAAATCAATTTGGATTAGATTGTCAGCTTAGCACGTTGGACGAGAATTTCAAATCCAATACTCACTTTTGCAAAAACAACTTGTAATTGGAGTCAAGAAAACATAATTTGAGTAGATACTACAAGGTGTTTTCAGTTAGAACATAACTTAAACATGTAACTTCATGGAAAATTACAATAGATACACTAAGAAAATATATACGAAAGGCCAATAATATACCTTAAAATTATGAATGGAAATAATATAAGTCTTATCTTACATCAAAATCTAAGACGAAGAAAATACTTAAACATGTAAAAATCTAAATAAAAAAGATCTAGGAATAATTGTATTTTCTTGTTATATTTTTGAATTTTCTAAATACATTCCTAGGTGCATATACAATATAATTGAAAATAAAAAATTTATTTTTCCCGACTGAACTTCCATATAAGAATAATCTACATGTAAGAATATTTTTCTTGTTTATTATTATGAAAGGGATTCTGTGATTTAAATTTCAGTTTAAATACGAATAGACATAATGGTTCACATAGATGTCTACTGCAGATGAAGAGGCATCTCCAATGGATGTGATGGTTCACATTAGACACAACAATTCCCATCGCAAACCATATGTGTTTATTGGAAATGAAGAGGCTTCTGTAATGGGTGTGAACCTCCTATATAAATAATGATGATTAGTTCTTATTAATAAGAAGAATTTTTTTTGTTTTCTCTTTTCTCTAAGCATTATCAAAAAAAATCTCTGGTGTGTTCTTGGTCGGATCAAAATTGTACAAGTCTTGAATTCGATAACATTGTTATAGAGCTTCATTGTATCTTGAAGGCTAGGGCTGTCAATCCTAACCCGAAATCCGATAGTCGTTTTCGAAAATCCGGGATCCTATAGGATATTATCCGATATAGCGGATATCGGATGTCGGAAGCGGATATTCTATTGGATATTTACGTGTTAACGTAACGGAACCGGCTAAGCCAGTATCCGTCGGATATTATCCGATACCGATAATTAACATAAGTAAAGACTAAAGAGTAAAGACTTCTACCCCTCTTCTTCGTTCACTTCTCTTAGTTCTCTAGCTCCCCCTCTTCTTCACTTCAGTGAACAAACCTCTTCGGATAATATCATCTCTCTCGGCTCTTCACCACCATCTCTCTCAACGGCGCCAATTCATCACCACCACCTTCTTCTTCCTCTATCGCCACAACCCACAACAGAAGTATAGAAGCAGAAAAAGAAACCTTACCATCAAATCAAAAACTGTATAATATTTATGTAACTGTATGATATTCTCTCTTATTCTTCTTTGAATCTTTGATTATGATGTTATGTGTTAGAATGATACGAAATTGAAACTAGGGTTTTATGAAATCAAAAATATTTGGGTTTTTTTTTTTGAAATTAGGGTTAATCAAAAATATTTGTTTTTTTTGTAATTAAGGTTCTTAGTTTGTCATTTGTTTTAGTGTTATGATTTGATGAATTGGGTTGAACCCCAACAGATGTTCAATTGAAAGGAATTACTAATTTAGGTATCAATGGGTTCTCAGGATTGAAACAAAGCTACTGACCCAATGTACTACCCTGTCTTCCATGTACGCATTTGTCGTATCAATTGGTCACCTTCCTCTTTATCAATTCTAAAAGCATAACACCACAGGAAAAAAATGTCAGATTTCTCTGTTAGCTTGCCACTGTGCTAAGTATTCTGGAGCCAAATACCTGTATTTAAAAGAAGAAAAAACAAAGTTCCTTGCATTAATAACTCTAATGCGAAATATATTCAGGACTAAATGATGCGAGAAAATTAATTAAGCAAACTCAATGATACATGTCAAGATATGAGTATAGTTATCTTGAGACATCTTTGATAACTTTGGAATCTTCCAAAATGACGTTTATGTCTAAGTTACCTGTAAACACACTGGAATCTAAAATCCTTCTTTCTTGTTTTACTTTTATGATGAATGATATTGTCTAGTTTTTTTACTATCATTTTTAGCTGTAACTTGTCTTATTGAGTTTGATCTTTGGATACTTTTTTGGGGTTTTTTTTATGCATTCTAGGTTATATAATCTCCATTTGTAATTGTTCTTAGAACTAAAGCTTCACAGCAGTTTCATTTCTTTCTGGTCAATAGCTTTCTTAAAAGTGAGTTGAAATTAATTTCTCAGTGATGGATAGTTAATGTTTTATCTGTATAACTTAAAGACTTTCAAGTGTTTGAGTATTTAACTGAGTGAGGGTTTGTGTTCTTTAATTGCTGAAATGGAAAACTGGCTAGACATATAATCCTTGGGCCGGCTTACAGATACAAGTTTGTCACATGTAATTAGATACACATTCTTATGCGTTCTTTATTTTATATTGTAGGTGGTGACATTACAAGGAAGAAGAAGTTGCTGAAGAAACAGGTAACCCACTTGACCATTTCTCATGTTAGTTTAAGTGTGCATTGTTTAAGTGTGCATTGTTTCTTGTTTTATTTCCATGTATTTTGGTATTTTTACTTGAAAGTACGAATGTTGGAGACAGACACATGAATTACTTCTTAGAATCTCATCTACTGACACCGAAAGAATTTAATTATGGATGATTGTATTTCATAAGTTAGTTCGAAACATTACGGTTGAATATTTTTTTCCTGACAACATTAACTGCAGTCTGTTGTCTGCGAAACTGGTACTATTAGGTAGGGATTTATGCGACCTTTTCTTGATGGAAAATGTTCATATATGTCTATTCTATAATTGGTTTAAAGGGATTTGGTATTTCTACCCATCACTTAGGATATATGGTCTTCGCCATCCAGCACCTTAGATCTGAAAACTGTAGGAACGCAGTTCTTTACACTTTTTGCACACACGTTTCACAGATGAATGGAAACTGAACAATAAAACACTAGCATACATTTTAGTGTCATCACCACATAATGGAGAAGTTCTTGCAGATTTTGTGAAAGCAGTAGCTTTAGATTGGAATATAGATACTAAGTTGTTTGCTTTAGCTGCTGACAATGCTAAAGCCAATGATGTTATGATGAGAAATCTGAAGAGATGGATTTCTAGCAAGAATTGCTTAGTTCTTGAGGGTGATCTTTTCCAAATGAGGTGTAGCAATCATATATTGCATTTGGTTGTATTATGTGGGATGAAAGTAGCTTCTGGATATCTAGAAAACATTCGAGAGTGTGTCAAATATGTCAAGTCTTCACAGGCTAGAAAAGAGAGGTTTGCAAATGCTTTAGCACAACTTAAACTTCCTGCAAGGTCTGTAAGTTTAGATGTGGAGACTAGATGGAATTCCACCTTTAAGATGCTTAAAGAAGCCATTGATTTGAGACAAGGATTTTCCAGGTTAGCTGAATTGGATTCTGATTTCACTATACTACCAAGTTCAGAGGAGTGGCAACAAGGAATACATATTTGTGAGTGTTTGGAAGTGTTTGATGTTATTGCTGGGATTAACTATCCAACAACAAATATATATTACAATGGGGTATATGAGATTAATAAGAGCATTAGGCAATGGGAATCTAGTCCTCACATGTATATCCGAGATATGGGATTGAATATGAGGGAGAAGTTTGATAATTATTGGAAAGAATGTAACTTGTTGATGAGCATTGGAGTAGTTTTAGATCCAAGAAACAAGGCTAGATGGATAGAGTTTGTTTATAAGAAGTTATATGGAGTGGATGGCTATGCTCAATATTACAAATTTCCATCAGCACTCAATGCTCTTTTCTATTCATATGAATGTGATAGTAACTGTACAGCCGCAGATTATTTGGGGTCTACATCTGGTGGTGGAACATGTTCAGCTGAAATTGATACTTCTAGAACAACTAGAAGTGACTATGAGTTTGATGAGTTTATGATGGAAAACAGTGAAATTGAGGTGCAGAAGTCAGAGTTGGAGAAATACTTAGAAGAACCACTGCTTACTAAAGGCACACCCAAAGAAAAAGGTATGTTTGATATATTGGCTTGGTGGAAAATTCATGCTCCTAAGTACCCAACTCTTGCAAAGATTGCAAGAGATGTGTTGGATGTTCCAGTAACAAGTGTAGCATCAGAATCCATGTATAGTGCTGGTGGCAGGGTTCTTACAACACACAGAAGCTCTTTTGCTCCAGAAGTTGTTCAAGCATTACTTTGCCTAGGTGATTGGTTGCCAGATCTCAACCACAATGCTAGTACTAGTAGTACAGGTTAGTAACTTTCCTTTCTTTTCCTTTACTTTCATATTACTTGCACTGCCAACTAACAACTTTAGTTTCTTTGAAATGCAGATGTACTTTGAAAGCTGCATTGCAGGCGCCAGGCTGTATCTCAATGAGTCAATGACAATGCTAGTACAAATTTCAGTTTCTTTGTGTTTTCTTTTGCTGCAAGAACAATAAAACATGTAATTTATAAACTTTGATCATTTGTGTGTGTTTTGTATGTGTTTGAACTGAATTGTGAACTGGAAATGCTTAAATGAACTGAAAAATTTGAAGTGAAAAAACAGGTGTTAAGATTTATATCAGCTATCAAATATTTATCGGATAATATCTGATATCCGATAAGCTTATCGAAACGGAATCGGATACGAAGTTTAAGATTCTGTCGGAACTTATCGGATATCGGAACCGGATGAGCCAATATCCGTTTCGATAGTATCCGTTGACAGCCCTACTGAAGGCAATATTCAATTATCCAATTATACTCGTAAATTATATTTGGAAGGGTCAAATGTTTGTCTAAGAAAATCTTGATAAAATCTTGAAGCTAACACAATAATTTCTTATCAGTATTTTTCATCCTCTTATTTATACTAAATTTTTCAACATATACTATATTCTTTTCTTTTTTGAAACGATAGTGAAGAGATTTACGGATCGAGGAAGGGTTACTGGAGAAATACCACTAAAAAAAGAAACAAATAAGCTACTAACAGGCTAGCAGCTTAAAATTAAAGTGAAGACAAAAATTTGTTACAGACAAAGCAAAAACAGAGCAGATGTCAAGTATATTCACATGTCAAGTTGCACTATTCAACTGATTATTTATTATGGTTTAATCGTAAAATTATAAAACAAGACTGATGTGTTTGGTCGATGTAGGCCCAAAATACCCCGCCACTAGTGGACCTAAATTCCTGGTAGCCATGTATGTATGTTTACAAGTAAAACATTCAGGATCTTCGTGTTTCCAGCCTCTATTTTTCGGCAATCAAGCTCCATTGATAAAACTCAATAGCCTCTATTATTTGGTGATTAAGCTCCATTGACAAAACTCAATGTCGCGGACCAAATAAGTCCTAAAATTATAAGTCAAACCTCCATCTTTCACCACCAACAACATCTCCACTGCCAACAGTGTATTTCTTGGCCGAACTCTCTGATATGATTAAACAAAAAGGAATAATCCTACCCATATATTTTTACAGGCCACTAGGGGAACTATGGGTCGGAATCAGTGGCGGGGACGTAATCAGGAATCTATAACGGAGGGGGCTAAAAAATAAAAATAAATTTAGGTAGACTAAATATTAGATAGATGGTGAACTAAACACAAAATATAATAAAAAAATTAAAGATTTTTACACACCAGATAAGGTTTTGATCTTATTTTTTAGTATAAGTAGTCATTGGTATTGTGACTAATGAAGATTATGAAGTAGGAACGATGAAAAGCAAAGGAGTAGATGGGTATGATTACTAGAGAATATGTTGTGTGTTATATTGAGCGTCAACTGTTGTATTTATAGAGACAGAACATCGAAATGGTTGAACATCGAAAGGGAAAAACATGACTCATAAGGTGAACATCGAAATTAACAATACCAAAAATAAAAGGATGATATTAGACCAGCCTGTTATTTGCACTGTATAGTCTTTTAACGTGTTGTCATTCACAATAGGATTTGCAGTGCATAGTCTTTTATCGTGTGGTTAGTCATAAGTTGTCTTTGAAGTTGTAGTGTTGTCAAGTCAAGTAGGAGACGTGTAGTTAGGTTGTTATTTGCAGTATGAAGTCTTTCATCGTGTTGTTATTTTGAAATCTGCAGTGTCAATTAATAAAAACAAGGGCTAATTGATGTTTGGTACTCAGGTTTTGACCATGTTTAATATTTGGTCTAATATTTGTCCAACGTTAGGACTTGGTACCTGGACTGGACGTTGACTACTATTGACTGTTATTGACTAGATTTTAATTAATTTTACAAATTAAATTAATATGAGATTACAAATATATCCCTAACATGGGCTTAGCATCTAACGGTTATGATATAACCATTAAACCTACGGCTATAGATCTATATTCATCTTCTCTTCACGGACTATCTTCATCCTCCCTGATGTCTTCGAAGAACACAACTTGTTCCTCTCTACAAACACAATTTATCCTTCCCTGTAAATTTGAATCACAATTCAACACAAACCTAATCATTCAAATCAGACCAAACAATCATTCATACATCCAAAACCACCATCTTTCATGGTAAACTCCAATCACCACTCGAATCAAATAAAACCACCACAATTTTCTGAATCATATCAAACCCCAATTTCACTAAATCAAAACCCATTTTCTGAAATAAACAAAACCTCAATTTTCTGAGCCAAATCAAAACCCTAATTCTGAAATAAACAAAACCCCAATTTTCTGAACCAAATCAAAACCCTAATTTCTAAATCAAACAAAATCCCAAGTTAGTGAATCAGTTTGAAACCCCAATATCACCAAATCGAAACCCAAATTTATGAAACAAATAAAAGTTAATTTTCTGAATCAAATCAAAAACCCATCTTTCTGCTCTTACTTGAACCACAAACCTCTCTAATCTTCTTCATTGAACGATCTGGATCAATCCCTCTCGTTGAATCCATCAGTTTTTTGCCATCTCAGTATCTCTTCTTCCAATAGAATCAGGTTAATGATGTGAAATTAGAGTTTTTTGAATCATGGTTTTCTTGAGTTAAGGCAAACTTTGAGGATATCGGGATTTTCTGGTGAAGAATCATCATGAAGTTGGAGATTTTTCTGCATATGTCTTATTGAGATCGTCATTTTGAGAGAGAGAATGAAGTTGCTGAAGAGATGAAGTAGTTGTGGTTTTAGACTCGGTTGTTTTTTGTGGTGGGAGGAAGCTATATGATGTTAGGGGTGATAGTGAACAAAGAGAAATTTTAAGGGTGGAAACATAACTTCAGGTTATTATGTAAATGTTAGGAAAGTGAAGGGTACAATGGTAAATATATTAATATTTAAATTTTTTAATAATTTATTAAGCAGAAGTCAGTATTTAACATTAACAACTCGGGATAACTGTCAGTCCAGGTACCAAGCCCTAACGTTGGACAAATGTTAGACCAAATACAAACCTGGTCAAAACCTGAGTACCAAACATCAATTAACCCTAAAAAGAAAATCAATTATTCTAAAGAACAGTACCGCTAGTCACAGTAAAACATAACGACACTTAATCGATCCATTTCACCGAAAGATACACTAGACATTTCCATAAAAGTTTTCCATATGTGTTTTTTGCTTTAGAATTGTGCATTTTCATATAAGTGATACAATTAGGCATTAAGCATTCAGTAATATCAGAGCATTCAAATTGAATGTTGTTTAGACAATGCTTGGTTTGGCGATCTTCTTCTCCACAGTGATTGCACACACACGCCTTCAATTTGGTTTTACCTTTGAAGTTGGAGCATAAATCATTTACCCTTTCATATTCTTTAGCTTTCACAACATTTTCTAGCAACTCTGGTTCTTCACAACAATTTGGATATTGACATTGCAAATACCTTTTTTTTTCGGTTGTGATTCAATGATCATTTTGATGCCAGGACACCCTTCTTGTGTACACTTAGAATACATCCAGGGGCATTGCATCATATTATGGTTATCCATGAAACATAATGGACAAACCTCTCTTGCTTCCATATATAATATATGTTTTCCTTTGCTTTTAGAATACATATTGAAAGTTGTTGGAGTTGCGAATGCTTTGGGTAAGTTGTATTTAGAATAAATGAACGAGAGTCATGGTTTTATACGAAAAAATATAACCGTTGTGTACCCGTTGATATATCCGTTGGATGTAAGGTTCAAAAAACATACCTGTTAGGCGTTATGTGACCGTTTGAAAACTAGTCGTTTGATGTAAGGTTTAAAAAATAGAGTCGTTGGTCCTTTATGCATATAAATAGGATAACCCTTTCTCCATCAAACACTTATTTATTCAAGCAATTCATTCTCCATCATTCAATACTTCTTTAAAAGTGAAACTATTTTGCAATGGCAAGTCCATCATCTACCAATTCAACTGAAGAGATACTCAGAAGATGCAAACGAACTACTCCATCATCATCATCAACTACTCCATCAGCATCATCAAATAAAAAATCAATTAGAGCTATGTGAGAAGCTATACGCAACAGAAGCAAACCAATGACTGGTATGGAAAAATACGAAAGCAAGAAACAAGGTTATAACCAATTCCAACAAAGGGAAAAGTTAAAGTACGTTATGGATGAGACGGAAAGGATTAGGAATTATTACGTCCTCATTGATTTTCCGGAAGAAGATCGGGATGATGGTATATTTTGTAATCTTGTGAAAACATGACCTTTCATTCCCAACCAGACGCGATATGGAAGGGTCCACGCCATGATTACGATACCGACTATGTTTGCAGAACGACCCGTCACGTTCAGAAATTGTGCATCAAGTACAATGAGTTTCTCGCTAGACACAGAGGGGATAAGTTTGTTGCACAATATGCATATATCAAATGGAGAGGAGAGTCGTTTATTCATTTTGAAGCTTCCAAAATAATTGAGGATCGCACCAAGAAATAAAAGGAAGATTTATCTATTTCTCGGGGCTTAGTACTATGTTATCCAGGTCTAAATATATTAAGTCTAAGTATCACCTGATTTTAAGAAAATATGTAATCTTAAGTTTTTATCTATTAATTCAAAAGTAAACTGGAAATTTAAATAACTAAACTGGAAATTAAATTACTTATTCAGAGGAAAACATTTAGAGTTGGATTATTTCATCATCCTATGAATCATCGACGAGGATTATATTCAACTTCTTTAAAATATCATTTTGTTTCTTTCGATAATATTTTTGCTCCATTGGGGCTAGTTTTATTAGATCCATAGCCATAAATGCATTATCTTGTTCCTCTTGTGATTGAGACAGCATATGTTGGTTGGCATACCCAATTTCAAATAACTTGGCTTGCATTTGTGCTCTTTTTTCTTCCTTCCTTAATGTGATTGTTTAAAATACTCGAGTATTTCTCCCTCTTTTTGATCGATAATCGATTCATCTTTCTCTCTTGAAGTGCCACCTTTTTCTCCCCTGCAAATACCCTGCTCGCTCCTTCTCCTTTCATTAGGTAGTACTTCCATCCTATTTTGTGCTGCTGTAAAGTTTGAATGTTATTTAAAAAAAGAAGTGTTTTGATCGACGGTGAGCTAAGAATCATACCCAAGAGATTATCTTTTATAATTTCATAACTAGCATCATATTTGAATGGTTTCCCTGTTGGGTTTGAAATTGCTCTCGACCAGCTCGTGTCTGAAACATTTGAGTTAAAACAATTAGTTAATTGCTAACATCATCAATCGGAAATAACTAGATTCAATTATACAACTTACTAAATTTTCGTGTGAAACACCGCTCTCTTTTTGCCGATATATAGCGTTCAGAAACGACACGAATTCTCTAACGTCTTTTTTGATTGCTTTCATCTTAGTTTTTGAGACAGTTGGGTCCCTATTATTCTCATTTCCATTAAAATTTACAAAGATTTCGTGAATACGTTCCCAAAATATTTGCATTGCTTGTTGAGAACCAATGATTTTATCACAGCTCACAGAAATATAAGCATTTGTAAGACCAATATCTTCTTGTTGAACAAAGTTCCTATTAACCATATTGAACTAAATTAAGAGAAGAAAAAGATGTTAGAGGGGATTTGAGTAGGAAATCAAGTTAGAAGAAATTGATTTGGTGTGATTTGAGAAGATAAAGATGTTGCTATATATAGAGAAAATCTCCCAAAAATTTAAAAAATATCCGTTGAGATCTGAGGGTGGAGAACATAGAGTCGTTAGTGGTGATAGATGACCAAGATGGGGTGTGAGGGAAGTGTGAACAAAAAAAAGATCAAACAAAAATAAATCTCGAGACGGAAACCTAAAATCCGTCAGAAATGTGACGGGTACCAGGTATTCGTCCCACTTCTGAGACGGATACTAGATTTCCGTAAAATGTGTATTTCTGACAGAAACCAGGTATCCGTCTCTATGGCTTGGCTACAAGAGGGATCAGATGTGATCCCTCCTCTAGCCAAGCCAAAGATTTTGGCCACATTATAGCCAAACGATAACCCATAGTACTTGTGTTTGGGATAGCTTAAGCCATAGCCAAACAATATCATTTACCAAAGTGCTTGGTCTGACAAACTGCTTCTTAGTCGATAAAATTTGCTCATAAAAATCAAAAAAAATAAAAATATCTTGCATGTTGTGCTTGACTGCCATGTCCTAAGCTTATTTTTGGTTGATTAAGAGCAACTGCAACGGACGAGGGTACCAAAGAGTAAAGATTAAATTTACTCTTTGGTCGCCCCAAATCAAGCGCAACGGGAGAGTAAATTTGGGTTTGAGGCGAGTATAACTACTATTCCAGAGAAGTTTTTCTCTGAAACTTATATATAATCGCACGCTCTTGTAAGTGGGCGTTAACAAAAAACGCTTCCTTATGAAAGCGTTTAGCAACACGGACGCTTGTGCAGAGAAGCGTTTGATGAGACGCTCATTATAGAATGCGTATGAAGTAACGATTGAATAGGAGAACGCTGGTAAGAGAAACGCAAGCTAAGAAGAGCGTCTGGTTGAGACGTCCATTCACGAAAACGCCTATATATCAAACGTCCATTCAAGAAGACGCGTTGCTTAATTAAATTCTTACCGTTAGTTTTGTTCTTAATCATTTCTTTTTAGTGCTTTTTAGTGCAACTGCAGTGAGCGTCTTTTGTGAAGTGAGCGTTAACAAGTGAGCGTTTAGTTTAGTTCTTGTGAGCGTTCAGTGAACTTAGTGTGTTTAGTTTAGTTCTTGTCCTAACTAGGTGAGCGTTTAGTTTACCTAGTGAACTTAGTGCGTTTAGTTTAGCAACTGCAGTGAGCGTTTAGTTTAGTTCTTGTCCTAACTAGGTGAGCGTTATTATCCTAACTAGGTGAGCGTTTAGTGCACTAGGTGAGCGTTTAGTGTATTAGGTGAGCGTCTGGTTAAGCTTAATTGAGCGTTAGTAATACGTTCATGTAAAGGAACGTTTCATATATGGGCGTTTTTATAAAGCAGCGTTTATGATTTTGGCGTTTGATTAGAAGGACGTCTGTGAGTAAACGTCCACACACGACAACGCTCAATTTACATACTTCTCCTATGACTACGCTTTGATAGCAGACGCTACCTTGTGTGGACGTTAAACATACGTTTGATTAAGGAAGCGTACGAGAATGCAAACGCTCATTTATAAGTGCGTCTGGTTCCAGAATATGAAACGCTCACATAGATGTGCGTCCAACAACATACGTCCCACTAAAGAAACGTCCGTGTCATCTAACGTTCTTCTACAATAGCGTTTTATAACAGACGTCTAATTAAAATGACGTGCGATCATATTTACTCACAAAACCGTTGTGGAAAAAATGAAAAACGACCAAATTTTTTTATTCTTTGGTATTTGGTATACTCGTACCAAGTTGCAGTTGCCCTAAAGGCACCAAAATAAAGGGTGAAATACCACTAGCTGGATCCAATTCCAAGAGCTAGCTTCTTCCAACTTTTCTCCACCTAAGTACTAAGAATAACCTAAATGTTAAACTATGGGAGCATTTTTCGTTCCAAAGGGTTCAGTAATTCCCAAGACTACTTAGAGTTATAGACAGCTTCAGGGTTTCCTGCATAGGGCTGCATGGGAGCTAGATGTATATATTCATCCCACATTTTGCGCATGAGTCTTAAGTAAAAAAGTTAATGGTGTTTTATCAAGCCTTTTTCTTTCAATCACTAATCAAAAGGTGTGGGAACTCACTTGAAATCTAAAGATTAAAGTTGGTTACATCACATTGCACTCTGTCCTTTCCATTATATTAGGAATCATTTGATTAAGAAACACCATTACAAGAAATAAATTAAGATCTTAGCTAAGAATCTATTATTAACCCCACAGACATTCGTCACCATATGGAAAAATATACAACATATCAAAAACTAAAACGATTCCTATAAAGTCAGAAACTAATTACCTTAAAACAAATGCAATCTTTCATTAAAAAAAAGTAAAAGATGTATAATTGTAGTACACTATATAATTGAAAATTAATACAAATGATGAGAGGATAAAAAAAAATATCCTACCAATGATTCTTCTTTCCTTTTGCTAAAGTTGCAATGTTCCATCGTTTTTGTCTGTAAAAGATGTGTTTCTTAAAGTTAATGGTGTTTTTAGGCAAAAAATTAAGAAAACTATTCATGTGTGAGTATTTTATAAAAATATCTTGTCTTAGTATA
The DNA here is from genome assembly GCA_023531435.1 of Papaver californicum. Taxonomy (NCBI): domain Eukaryota; kingdom Viridiplantae; phylum Streptophyta; class Magnoliopsida; order Ranunculales; family Papaveraceae; genus Papaver; species Papaver californicum. The sequence goes on from JAJJMC010031495.1 coordinate 4,063,634, forward strand.
ATGTTAAAAACACAACACCTAATCATAATATAAAGCAGCAGAAAAAATGAGTGTTTTTTGTTTTATAGTTTTAATGTGTTGAGACTTGAGACTTAAAGTTAAAGCTTAATTAGTTATATAATACAAACATGCATAAAAGAAAATATAAGTTAGTGTCTTGGTTCCCCACAAGATGTTAAAGAATCATCCTACAGTAATCACTTCCACTAATTTTTGATTAGTAGTCCTTAAGTTATGGCACTGATGTTGACATACTCAGCTCTAAACCACTGGATTTTCCTTAACATTGGATCTTCTTGAAGTCGGTCGTGATAACAAATTTGCAATTTGCATATGATGATATTGATTATTTTGTAATTTATACATGAATGACGACAATTATTATAATTTTCTTGATCAAAAAATTTAATGGTCTTTAGAACCTCTTATGAATAAACAAATTGTATCTCAAATCTGAATTAATTTATGTTCTCATCACACAGTTGACTTAGTCTTCACGATTTCTCTAATAAGGTTCAATAGAAACTGTTAAGATTCTTTCATGATAAATTAAACAAATAATAAAAAATTATACAAAGGCTCAGATTCATGCTTCATTTCTTATTTCACTACTGTTTCATCTCAGTTTTGGGTCTCTGTCTTTCAAATCATCTTTAATGTCACAGAGTGGGGAATATTTTACTGCAACTCATAATTTACCACTATGATTTTGGCTTTTATAAGAGACTCTTAACGTATTTTTATTATCCAAAAATTATTTTTGATATATATACTCTTATTAATGTTGTATGGGTATCGCCATAATTAATTTGATGTTTCTAACATTGGGAATATAACAAGGATAAAATAAAAAATGAGATAAATTTTTTTAAAATCTAGACATATAACTTAGACGGAGAAATATAAAATTAAAAGGAAATAAACTAATAACCAAGCAAAACTAACCAAATTTTTTGGAAGGCTCTCCGGGACGAAATTTGGGCCATGAGAAGAAGAAAACAACTTAGCTTTCTTTAGTGGCTGAAAGTAATGACCAATTTTTTTTTGCCTCTATTTTGCTAGGAAGGATGTGTTATTCCATGTAATTGTATGTTTTAAAAGGAAAAATTCAATACTAGCACTGCAAACAACACGTGCAACACAGTTGCAGAAGTCTGTGTTGTAACAACCGGAAACTGGTCCTATTCAATCAGGACCTTAACTATTAGATTCCTCTCCAGATCACACAAACAGTGAAACAGACCTCGAGAAAATTCACCTTAAGTCTCGAATTCAATGATTGTCTAAGCAGATACTTATGTTTAACAACCTCCAATATATCTCATCGTGTATCATTTCTATGGTAAAGAGGTCGGCAGATTTTAAACCCCAAGTTCTAATTTCAACTTCTAGCGACTCTGCCACATCTGTGAGGCACAACTGTCTTCTAAAATCGACTTATCAGTGAGATTAACCATGTAAGGAAGAAGAATTGACATTCACTGCTAATGATAGCTAATTGTACCCACCCGCCAAGGGTTGTCAGCCATTACATAATCTCTTTAAGCAATCCCAAATTGAATTTGGTTATAATCGCCTTTCAGACCAAAACATAACACAAACTCTATTTTTGGACAAAATCTTTAATGCTTTAGTCATGTGTATACTTTTTTCTCTTGTCAGTATGTTTAAATATGTCAAACAGTATCAACTAATTCAGCTACATGTACATACTCATGAAAGGAAAACAAGACCATTAAATAACGAAATTGGATGCCGAAACAATTTAGGTTTTCATTCATGTCAGTCTCATCTATGAAATTTCATATGAACATTGTGATAGTTAAAAACCTGAGAGACCCATTGTTGATGATGATCCTAATCTAAGCCCTAATTCATGTATGTCGTCGAATTAAGAAACCAACCCCATTACAACAAAAAAGTGAACTAAAAACAACAAACACAGAGGAGAATACAAATTATATTATACAAAGAACCCACAAAAAGTAAATTCAAAAGTTACAAAAACATACTTGTGTTCTTCAAATATCTCTCTAACTCCTTATTCTGAATCTGAAAGAGTAAATATTACCGGAGAGGGTGTCGGCATAGACTCCGAAACAGCAGAAGCAACAGCAATTGGAGAAATGTCAGAAGCAACTTTTGTTAATGCAGGCTGCATATGACCTCTAAAATGATGAAAATCTTCATATTCCCTTCTATCTCCACCAAATGATATATCAGAAGCAACTTTATGCAACCCACCAGGTTTGTGAAATTCTTCACATTCTGCAGCTCTATCTGCTGCAACAGATAAATCAAAAGCAAGTCTTTGCAACCCAGGTTTCAACTCATTGTTACAAAAATCTTCATATTCAGCACGATCGCCGCCTTTTTTCTTCACCTCAACAACTCTTAACGAAGGAGTTAATTCGAAAATCTCAGCTGCAATTGTTAATGGACCTTTGATACCTTCCCTTGACCCTTCTATACTGACTCTACAATCTTTAGTCCTTACCGTAAAACTAACAAGTTTAGCAATTTCTTCTAATTTTGAGATAATATTTGAAACAGGAGCACCCGAAACAATTCGAGCTTCTTCTCCTGTTTCTTCAAATAACCCGGATAAATCAAACCCCGGTGAAAACGAAATTATATCAAACGCATTCAGACTAGCCGGTCTGGGCAACCCCAAAACTCTCTTAGGGTGCGACTGAATTTCATTTTCTACTAAATCTTGTTGTTCAGATTCGGATTCCGAATAAGATTTCTCAGAAGATATAGACTCAATATCAGCTTCTTCAACACTACACAATTTATCATCTTCGATATAAAATTTGACAAGTTTGAAACCTTTCTTAAACCATTTATTCTCCATAACTTCTGGAATTGTAAATCTAGTAGCAGGATTCGTATCAAGTAAACGAGTTAATAAACGAACTAATTCAGGAGAAAACCATCTAGGACAACGAAATTCACCTTTATAAATCTTCTTGTACATGGACAATATATTCTGATCATGGAACGGCAAATAACCTGCCATCAAAACAAACAAAATCACACCACATGACCAGATATCAACTTTAGCCGCATCATATCCTTTCCTGGCAAGAACTTCAGGAGCAACATAAGCTGGTGTACCACAAAAAGTATGAAACAATCCATCTTTCATTTGATCAGAAACAGTACTTAAACCAAAATCAGACACCTTCAAATCACCATTTTCATCTAACAATAAATTCTCAGGTTTTAAATCTCTATGAAAAACACCTCTATGATGACAAAATGAAACCGCTGAGATTAATTGCTGGAAATATTTTCTTGCAATTTCTTCTTTTAATCTACCTTTAGCTACTTTCTTGAATAATTCACCACCACGGACATATTCCATTACGAAATATATTTTCTTCTTAGTTGCCATTACTTCAAACAATTGAACTATATTAGGATGACGAACACGTCTTAATATCGAGATTTCTCTCTTTATATGTACCATTAACCCACCTTTCACAATTTTCTCTTTATCAAGAATCTTAATCGCAACAGATTCATTTGTTTTCACATTCCTAGCATGATAAACCTTAGCAAATGTACCATGCCCTAATAATTTCCCGATCTCATATCGGCCGAGAAGTAGTGCTGTTGATTCTTTCTTCTTCTCAGCAGCCATGGCCCTAGGATTGTCAAACCCTAGGAGGATTTTGAATGTTGCTGCCCCTTAACCCTAGTAGCTGAGATTTGGATCAAATCAAATCTAGGGTTTTCTGAAATTTTGGGGTTGGTGGAATTCGGAGAAAACAGAGAGCGAGATATCAGAGATGAGTTAAGAGGAGGTTCAGAAAGATTTATACAGAGTGAATGAGGTGGATGGAGAAGTTAACGGAGAAGGGTAACGGTGCGGTTCTGTTAGACAGATCAGCAAAGTGAAAAATAAGGAAAATATTAACGGTCAGATGTTGGAAAGGGTAGACCAATCATGTATTCGTGTGCCACACGTTAAATGATTGATAATGTGCAACGTGATTGACGGTATTAAGTTGTTTCGTTTTATGATTTGTGTGAATCAGGGAAGATGCAGGATTGTGATTTTGGTTTTTGATTAGAATGTGTGGGACCGGATATGTACAACGAATGGTACATTGTCGTCCTATTTTACCCGGTGTCCATACTAAGAGTACCATCGTATGAGATGTTTGGGTAATCTTAGGATTGGCATCATTTTTGATATCTTAACACCCGACAAGTTTAAGTTGCGAAGTACATATTTTACGGCTTCATATATTCCTCTATTATCATCTTGGGAGTATCTTTGGGATTTTTAGCAGTGAGCTAGTAATTAACTACAGGTTAACATATTCCTTGGTCGGACGTAGATGTACTAGGAACTAGCGCAACATATTCCTTGGTCGGACTAGGAACTAGCTCCTCAATAAATTCAATTGTGGGACACACCTTAGTAACCAGGTTAGTTTCATATGAATCCTTGGAGGGGAAAAAATCTCTGATAATTATCTCAGATTTGTTAAGATTCAAGCCCGTAATGGAGGAGATCCATTATAAAGGATAACACGGATCCATATTCTACTTCCAGTTAAACCCAAAAATATGAATGAATGGTAGTATCGTATCACACAGCAGTATATAACCAAGTTGAGTATAACTGATGTCAGTGATATGTTTGCCAAAATTGAATCCGAGCTGGATAATTAATTCTTCCGAGAAGTCTAAAATCGAAGTATTGAACTCGTAAGCCTAGACGAGTCTTGTTATCATTCATCCGAGTGCATAATTACACAACGACCGGACCAATCTAAGCTATCAAGTTTCACATCCATTTATGTGTATTTTTATAATATCAAATATGATAGCTTGAAGATGGGTGTTTACTGAGCACTCGAATACATGATAACACTGGTCATTACATAAATACGTTTGGCTTTTGTTCTTAATGGTCTTAGGGCAGTCGTTTTCTTGTAAACTTCTTTTTGAGCTATTCGTGTATAAGCTTCAGCCGTATGAGCCAGTTTTGTGCACATCTTGAGTAGCCAATCATGTTCATCCTGGCGTGAAGCGAGGCGAGACGCCAAGCTGAACGCCCTCATGAGTTGTCGCCTAGGCGCGACTAAGGCGACTAAGACGACCAACTATCTGATATGAAGATGAGAGGGAAGACACGAGAGAAATTGGGTCCGTATTTATGTGTGATGTTGTGAATTACACAACAGGGAGTCAGGAAAGAAGACCTGCTTCTACTCACTGAACCAGGTGCATCTGCCAAGTCCTGCCGCGACTAGTACGAAAGAATTAAGAGTTATTTTCCACATCAATTGAGTCAAGAAGAAGAAAACAGGGACTGAAGCCGGAAAGATGGTTTCCTGCCATTGTTGTTGGCTGTGAATGATGGGTGTTTTGATTGTATGAATGTTTGATGTGTTGGTAGATTTGGGTTGTTATTGGAATCGATTGATTTGCAGGGAAGGAGATGGGAAGAGTTTACAAATCAATGGCATAGTTGCTTCTCCATTGTCTGTCACGTACAAGTGTTCGAGAAAAAGCCTGACCGAAAGATTAAAGAAAAAAACCCTAGAAGTTGTTGGTCGCCTCAAACTTCCTCGAGTTGACCGAGTCGCCAAAATCGCTTGACTAATGTGTTGTCGAAGTAACTAGATTATATTGAGGCGTTGAGGTGGTGTACCTGCAAGTCGTGCGCCTTTAGCGCTTCGACAACATAGAAAATACCTTTCCAATTTTATTTTTGATCAAATGGAATTAATATTTACAATGTCGATCAAGATAAAAAGCTGTTGTTGTCATCATACATATTGTTTTAAACCCAAGAGTAAATCCTACAAAAATGAGATGCATTTACAATTGTTATTTCTATATGACTACGAAACCAAATCTGAAGTTTTCTAGTAGTGATGTTTTAAAACTATTATTCGAAAAGGCGCATTCGTAAGATTAACTTAGCTGACTTTAGTTCCCGCCGACCCATATCCAAGATTACAAAACAATTGTTGAAATACACTTTCTGAATTCAAATCAAGACCAATAAACGTAATTATGAATCAGATAAAGAAGAGGTTTCATGTGACGAAAATACAAGTGCCCAAATATTATGGCAATGGAAACTCTTATCCTAAAAAGGTCGGTGAGTATTGATAAAGATAGACAATTAATATTACTCTAACCAAAAAAAGAATATACTATTACTCAACCAAAATATAAACAGAGAATTTAGAGAAACCAACTAGTCAATAAGTTGACCAAATAAAAACGTGACGGTCGGATTAATAACGCTGAATTGTATATATACCATGCAATGCATCTTAACAATTTGGCACGTTAGTGGGTCGTTAACCTGCCAGATGTTTTCTATTTTGTCATGTGCAATACACAACAAGATAACTGGTTAACACATGGCAGTTTCACAAGGGATCATATATATATATCCTACGATTCCTACCTATAGCCAAACATTCTGAGTTTCTTATTTTAAGAAAGACAAGTGATACGTATTAGATTGTGCAAATCTGGTACTAATTAAATTGTGTTAGAATTTGAAAGAATCGTGATGAATCTGTAATTAGAAATTGGGACCACAGGTTATGACTAGTGTTGCAACTTTGAATATGCGATGGCAATGTAAGTTTTAAGGGACTTACTAATGAAATAGACAGTTTTTCTTTTCTTCAGGTTCATCTTCAAGGTGGTGTATGGTTGTGGTGGTTAGTGGTCGTGGATAAGTGAGATCAACAACGCGGATAGCATACCTGTGTAGAAAATGAAACGAGAAAATTACGGATTTTGTATGGAGTGTATGCTAAGTGAGTCGACTTATTAAGTGTATGACAGATCAGTTCCCTCTAAAATGCAACCAACCAAACTCAACTTGCACCAAAACTGGAACAGGGTGTCTGTGATTGTGAAGGATGAAGAATCACTTTTAGGGATATCAAAGAACCTTATTTTTTTTGAAAAAGAAAAACATCTGAGACGAAGTTAAATGAATTCCGTGTCAACCCAGCCTGGGAAGTAGTTGTTAAGATTAAGATTAAGATTAAGATTAGATGTCTCACATTTAATACATGAGCACTACTCAGGCCTTTCCTGCTTGAATCTATTATCCAAAATGAATGTTATGTGTTTGCCACCAGCCCACCACCATTAAAACAGCTTTCCGCCTGACCCTTCACAAATGACCCAGCTCTGAAGAACCGACCCCTAAAAGTATTAAAGCATTAGCTTCATAATATCTACAAGATCAAGATTGGAACAACCCTGGCACAATAGGAAAGGGACGGAAGGAGGTCGCTGCAAGGGACCATCAATTCGTAAATAGCTCTGATCATCAATTCGTGAATAGCTCTCCGTCTTTCATGATACTCATTTATTACATAAAATCTACAAGGCATTGAGTAGGACAAGAAACATGTGAACGTCAAAACGCGCACAAAAAAAAAACCTTTCTCCCTACCAAGACCTCCCTATCTCACCTTCTGCTAATATGCCTACACTAAAACTAAATAAGGAGACGATAGACAGAGCAGGAAAAAGAACACCATTACATAAGACATTGGCTCCATGAGGTGAGGTGATGCAAGGTCGTGAATCCAAGACCAACCATATCACAACATCATTCAGGGTCTAGAGCTCGCCAAGTAAAGAAGTTATAAAACCTAGAGTAGAAAACCTTAAGAGATGAAGGGTACAAACAAAAGGTTCGCTAAATTCTTAAAGAGTGGAACTTTCAAACAAGAAACTTAAAATAGCCTGCAAAATCACTAGCATATCAAAGATTCAAAATGATTCAAATGGATAGAGCTCATCAATCATACATGTGCATATATTTTGAATTAAACATTACAGCTAAACCAATTAACCATCACTGGCAATTCATTCCTTGAAAACAATAAACACTTGCCTCTCATTTTCGTTAATCAATATCAAGTTCTCCTATTTCCTCCAAAAAAATATTTTGTTGAGATGAAGTTTCAACGAAAAGCTGCAGCCTCTTCCTCGAAGAATGTGAGTAGCTCTTCAATGCTCATAACTGTACGATCTGCCAAATCTCTAACTCGGCGGCTCACCTACAAATCATTGAGAAATAAATAAAGTGAATCAAAATAGAAAACTAAACAGTTTACAAGGGGTTAAATGTGAATTTTTTTAAAAAAATCCCTCCAATAGTGATCACATAAATCACCCTACAGGTGCATCAAAATGCCATCTGTAGGACAAACATGACATAACAATTTCTCGTTCAGATCCATCTCATAATTAAATTTGTAGACGCTGATCTTGACCAGTTTATCACATGCAACTGGCATCAGTCGTAACTTCATCAAAAGTAAAGCCATACTCCCATGAACAACACTGAGCAAGATCTGAACCAAGACTAGACACAGTAGTGACAGTACTATAACAAATGGTTCTTGGACAGTTTGTTATCTAACAGAACCAACTAGAACAGGAGCCCACTTAGAACAGTTTGTCAAAGCTGACACCACACCCCTACGCCGGGTTTTTAGAACACCAAAGGTACTCACCATAGACTACGGGCTATCCACGTGATATACAATGCACTAAAGCTAAATTAACTAACAGGCAGGACATTATGGATGTAAACATTGTAAAATTAAGAATGCTTAAAGAGCCCAGTGAAGTAAACTAACCGTTCCGTTATGGGCTTCTTCCTCACCAACCACCAGCATATAGTTGTATTGTGCCAACTGAGCTTCTCGAATCTGTAGATTACCCAAAAAGTAAAACCAAAAAACCAAAAAAAAACTCTCAAAGAACGTAGCAATAAGAACACATCAACTGTGTAGCACAAGTTACTAATTTTACATACTCTTAAACAAGAGAAAACAGAAAGAGATCTAAGAAGTGAATTCTTAGATGCAGATAAAGTCCCATGGAAAGACAAAACAAAGATGCCCAAAGTATAAGTTCAACCAAATGCTTTGGTAAACTGGAAAACACGGCCAAACCACAAAAAAATCGGTGTCATTTACATTTTGAACGATGCATGATCTGATAAAGCTGAGGTTCTTCTTTTTAATTTTTGTAAATAACAAAAAACATCATATTTAAGAAAGGAAAACCACTCGTAACAACTGCGCTGAAGCCTATAAATGCCAGATGAAAGAAACAGAACAATTCCTGGACATGAAATCCTGCTTTTAATCATTATTTTGCAATCTAAAGAAGCATAAACGCCAGTAACATAGCTGGATGTAAGTCTGAGAGGATTAAGAAACAAACCTTTTTGTCGATCTTTCTATCTGTGATGTCAACGTCGACATAATATCCAGCTTTGTGTATCTGATCTTGCAACTACAGGATAAATAGAAGTACCCCCTTTTAGATGAAATGAAAAAGGCAAACAAATAGAAAGGATGAGCAGAAAAGATACTTGCACACCCTTGAATTCTAAATTACTACTGAAGATAATATGAGAAAACCAAAACTAAAATATTTGCATACCCTTAAATTCAACTTATACATGACTAAACATTTACACAAACAAAAAACTAAAACATCACAAGAGATTACATATTAAAGGAAGGCAATCCCCACTAGTCCCCAAAAGAACAAACTTCGTAACACCTCAATAGAAACTATCTTTTAAGCATTTTCATCACCACCACCACACACAGATATAGATAGTCCGTTTGAAGGGTGCCAAACATGTTATGAAACTAACAGTAACATGCTGCAATCAGAAAACCTATCAGAATATCCTCCATCTGCGTATATGATTTATATATTATACAATTCTCACCTTCAAAACCTAAATCTAATATATAACTGCATCTCATAATGAACATAATGGAGAAAGAACGATACTACGATTACTAATCGATGCTACTTACTTTTAGGGCATATGGTGTCGACTTTTCTGATATAGGGCATACAATTGCTTGTCTTGGACTAAGCCAGAAAGGCCATTTTCCTTTGTAGTGTTCCAAGAGTATTGCGAGCATACGTTCAACAGATCCAAGGATAGCCCTGTGTATCATAACAGGTTTTTCCCTCTTAGCTTCATCTTCCGCTGAATAAGACAGGTTGAATCGAGATGGCAGTTGAAAGTCCAACTGCAAAGCAAGCATTCCCCAATTAGCCATCAAATGGTAGTTTCAGTAAATGAGAAAAAAAGGCAAAATGAAAGAGAAACATAAAAGAAAAACGAGGAAACCCAAATGGGTAGAAATACTGACCTGTAACGTTGCACACTGGAACTTCCTCTTTAAAGCATCAAAAACGCTAATATCTATTTTGGGTCCATAGAAGGCACCATCTCCCTCATTAATCTGCAAAACATAGATCCATAAACAGCTACTGAGAAAAAAAAAACTAAGTAAAAACAAAGAGAATGCTATAAAAAGCCGTTTCATTAATACGATATCATCATTGATAAACGGAACTATAAAAATTATTAAATAGCAACAAGATCGGTAAAAGAAACAGCATTTCTTTCGTTTGAAACCTCCACATGAAATTCTATTGACTCTGCTGCTGCGATATCCAGAACAATGGACCCGCAAATCATACTCATGCAAAATTCATCTCCATTGAGAAACATATGTTTTCCACTGTAATGAACTTTCCTTATGTTCTCCATTGCAATGAACTTTGTGTGTGTGTTGGGGGCTATTCTCTTAGTATTCCACCTAATGACTACCTAAAAAATGACACTGAAAATCCCAGATAAAACAGAAGCACGGAAGGACACCTTCTCAATTTATTTGGCAATCTAAAGAAACAGAAAGAGACCTTAATGATGTAGCAAATCGAACTCACATCATCAGACATAAAACACAATACATAAAATTAACAGAGACAACTAAACAAAATAAAGGAACCTACTCAGAATCATAACACATGGTAAAGACATAAGATATATGCTGTGTTACAACGACACACCTAAAAAAAAAAAATCAGCCGTGCCAATACGTATTTACACGGACACGCGTATTAATACTCCAATACTTCAAGATACAACTCAGTTAGAAAACTTTGACTAAATTATTAGATATCAACAGCTGTCAAGATAAATCAATACCTTAATATTAGGAAACTTAGATATTTTACTAGATTCTATGAGAAGTTTTAACTCTAATAACAAAATATTAGTTCCAAATCTGTCCACTGATCTTGCTCTAGACTTTCTCCCTTTTTATCCCGACTTCTTCTCTCCAGTGAAGTTTATGTAATGCCTTTAGGATTAATCATACATATTATACGCATATATCTTGCAAATTCACTACCTTATATAGTTATATATCTATGTTAAACTACTAAATCCAATGATATTTATATTGTGTGTGCCGTGTCCACGTATCTTAGTTTTTAAGTTGTCGTGTCGAAGTAGCGTATTGGATACAAGACACCGACACCGTGTCCGTGTCGTTGTAACACAGGATATATGGCACTCTTGCTATTTATTCAATGTGTGAAGGATGAAGAAACAGAAGAAGAGTGTGAGCATAGAATTAGACTTGGCACAGGTATTAACATAATATAGAGCGAGGCAGTATAAACTACTAATTAGTAGATCAATCTACTTTACTTTTAAAAATTTTATCTATAATAGCCCAAATTTCTAAGAAAATCAAGCAAACCAAACTGTTAAACGCCAAATAAAACAACTCTGGATACCAAGATTCAAGATTGTTGGAGCCAAAGTATTAATAACTCACCTTCCATGGCCTACCAAACTCGTTCAGAGCTTCAGTCAGAGCACCTTCAGCTTTATCCCAAGTCTCTATTTCACCTAGGTATTTCTCTGGTCTCTGTACAGAAAACAGAGATACAAGCAACTCAAGTTTTCACTTCATATAACCGTAAGAAAAACAAGACCGGATAGAACCAAAAATATTCAGTCTCACCTAGGCAAGTCGGGCATAATAATTTCTAGCAGTCTTATGATGAGTGAAGGTCTCACTAAATAATTATAAATCACACTTTTCTTCGAAAACCATATCTGCTGTAACTTTTCAATATTAGTTGTGTTTACAAGGCTATGTTACTTAAACACAAAGAACTACAGTACATAGAAAGCTTAACAAAGTCTTCATCGAGGCCAGGTCTGAGTTCCTGATTCATCTAAGATGTGATGTAAAGTGCAACTAATATATATTCTCACACTGTAGTCTCCCATGCACCGACCCGACCAATTTAATGTCGTAACATTTCCAAAATAAAATGCTGTAATCCTAATTTAAACCCTATGAAATGAAATACAGCCAGCACAGTTTCTTACCGTTGATAGTTCTAGCTCAAAGGTAAACCCAAAAACGTCATATGCGTATCTTATAAATTCCAAGACACTCGTGACTTCATCTTTGATCTGTAATATGGAAGGAAGAGAAGTGGTTACTTCGTAGCATAGCATACATAACAAAATTTTCCACACTTGCCAAATCATATTTTCAATAATCTTGAACTCACCTGGGATTCCCTGCAGAAGATATGAGCATCATCCTGAAAGACGAATATTTATATTGTGTCAATTGTCAAATATATTATTTACATACAGAAGCAATCTGGCTCATCAAAAAGGAAAGTTAAGAACAATACGGATTAATAAACTGAAAAACAAGAAGTATTTGAATTCAAGCACTGAAAGCCTATGCTGGACAAAAGATATGAGTGGACCAAGCATCTGAAAGAGGTCTAGTGGTTTCTCGAAATTATTCTAACAGTTAAACCCTAGGGACCAGGGTCTGGATTACGGTTATGAGTTATGCGCCTGAGCAAGGTCCTGGTTTTGGGATCAAGCATATTCATCAAATTGTCGATTTACTTCGAGAAAGAAAAAGCGGTAATGCTTCTAATAAAAGGATACCTGCTGGAATCTCCTAACACGCGTCAATCCAGTCAGTGCCCCACTAGCTTCATTTCTATGCAAGACACCAAAATCCGCCAGCCGGAGAGGTAACTCTGAAACAGAAATAAGGGAACCACTTTAATGAATGAACATAAATGCAAAACCAGTTCTGTGGAGAACATAAAACCATGTTAAAGCAAATACACATTTAATGATGATGAAGAAACCAGTGTTTGACCTATCATAGTTTGGATGGGGAAGTGGGAATGACAATGATGATGGAGAAAAGTTGAATACTGGCTACTGACTACATATGAAGAAGCCACATGAACAGGAAAGATATTTCCAGAACAGATGCTGATACCAGCAGCAGGTTTACATTGGGACCACAGTCAATAAATCTAATCTTTTGCCAATGGGGAATTAACACCTCAGTTCTCTAACAAGTTCCGATGTACATGCAGAAAATCCCAAGTATAATTCAACAAACAATTTTGTAAAGTAAGAATTATTTTAATGTATTTTATTTTTAATAAGCAATATGAAACATGTGTCTGCTTTAACAGCCCAAGAAAAAATTCAACAATACTTTACCTCTATAAGAACGAACTCTATGATCAAACATCAAGCAGTGGCCTGGGCAATTCATCGGCTTAAGTCCAAACTCCTGTTTCTCAATCTGCAAATAAGAGAAGATATGAAAATCAACAAAGTCAATACAAAATTTATATTCATGATATATAGGGAAGAAGAAAAGAATTATCTATAATATAATGGTATCTGAACTCAGGGAATGTGAAATGCATCAGTACAAGAGGACAGAAATCTTGAAAAAGACTACATTTTCTAAGGCAATCGGATAATTAATATAGCCATGCCACATCAGACCCTTTAGCACAGGGAAGATGCCCTGGCAAACTACAGGATAGAGGAATGCTTTCAAATGCTTTTATTCCCAATCTCAAGTGTATTTTACAACGACATACACACAACTGTTGATCATCAATTCATAGACGGGGAGGTTGCATTAGGACAAATTTGTACTGCATTTCCATTTGAAGATACCAGCCTTCGAATTCATGAGGCTGGTTTTCAGTCACTACTTTCTTCTCTGTTTTGAGAAATCAGCGTAGAATTACACAATTGACAAGTTAGCTGACAACTTGGTAGGTATTCAGAGGTCTGGTTAACTTCTTTAAGCTAATCTAAACCAAACAGTTTGATATCTGTGAAATTCAAGTTAAGCCACCGGAAGCATAATACTACCTCACAGAGCAGTATGAATTATGAGATCCTTACCTCAAACACAAACATGTTCTCTTTATAGTTTGCAGCATGACCAGAAGTTTCCCAGAGTTGCATATTATACATATTTGGTGTTACAACCTGCCAAGGAAAACTAAAATGAGATACAGAGCTACTTAACATAGCAAATTTCAGTTAGATGGAGAACAAAAAATAGAGTTTAACCTCTTCATAACCCCTCTCCCTGTATTGAACTTTTATGAAATCCACTAATTTGTTGTATATGCGAGTTCCATAAGGCAAGAAAAACCAGCTTCCTGGGCTGAAAAGTCATTACAAATGCAATTAAGGAAAGCCATCGCTTCCGAAAAATGACTAACAAGTGAAGAATCTGTGAATCAAATACCTAAGAGGGTGACAAAAGAAAAGCTCTTGTTTAGCTCCCAATAATCTATGGTCGTACTTCTTTGCTTCCTCCAGCTTGGTGAGATATTCCTGCATTAAAGTTTCCAGTTGAAGAAGGCGCTCTAATTTAAAACCTAAAATATGCACACACACAAACAAAAAAAAAAAAAGAGGAATGTCTTGGTGTAATACAAACACATTTTTCAACAACAATACATGTTCAATAAAAAACTAGTTGACCTAGTTCGGACAGTGTCACAAATCACAAAAGAGCGGCATAGAAAACATGTTCATTCTTAAGATTCACTACATACCATGCCCATCAGAAATACTGTTAAATCTTGGTCAAAGAAACAGTAACACAATATCTAGTCAGCCAGTTGTCTTCTGTACGAAAACATTCTATAAACTAAAATGCTCTTCTTACATAGAAATGATGTTTACTTACAAACTTGTTATAATCTCAAGCAATCGTAAAATTGATAGAGATTTCTAATATATGGTCAATGTGACGGAAAAGATGGGTAACAATTATGCAGGTCATCAAAATATATTTTTATACACTAAGTAGGTCAACGAATCAGAGGTACCTTCAGAAGTTTTTTATCTGGATATGATATCCCGTAAACTCTTTGCAAACTTTCTCGCTCCTTCTTTCCTCTCCAATAAGCAGAGGAAGCCTGAAATTATGTGCACATAGTTCAATATAGTGCTTTCTTGACAGGGAATAGGATTTATAAAGAGAAGAAATAGATAGAGTAAAAGCTTCTTTAGCCATGTGACCATTACCTTTAAACAGGCAAATGCCTTCACAAATGATGTGTTTGGTATATGAGGCCCACGACACAAATCAACCAAGGGTCCACATCTATAAACGGTGATTGTCTTGTCTTCTGGCAATTCATTAATGATTTCAACCTACACCAGGCATTTAACTTCTTTGTTTTATTTATACAAACAAAAAGCAAAGGTAATACCATATGGAAAGAATTACTCACACGAAAAATAACAATCTAGGCTAAAGTATAAGAGTACAACATAGAACACCTACCTTGAAATTGTTTTCTGAAAACAATTCAAGCGCTTGCTGCCTCGTAACCTCAATGCGCTCAAATGGTTGTTTCTCCTGCAATATAAAGGAAAAATGAGCACAAAAAAAAACAGCTTGCAACACAGATATTTCACCTACACTTGGAGACAATTAATGACATTCATATGTTGTCACCAGATTCATTGTCTAGCATGTACATATTTGAACTTGATATGCGGCTAGGTAAGCCTTACACTGTTCCCTGCACAGGAGACTTTTTGGCATGCTCATAAGGTCCTACCCATACAAGAATGCAACAGCCTTCGTGAAAATTGGGTAATTAGCTTCTTAAAGATCTATCGGAACAGAAATTCTTAGAATTCTATTTGGTAAAGAAATGGTTAGCTTGTTGTGATAATCAACCTTAGCTTAACAATTTGAGAAGGCAAATTAGTATCAAACGTACCGCAACAGCTTTCTCCGCTGCTTTAACGATGATTTTAAAGTGATCCTCATTCAAGCCAAGATCACCATAAAATGCATCATAGTAGAATCCCTACACAAACGACAATTAAAATTTTAATAAGCTGATCCGCTCAAACTGGGTAATTATCTACCACGTCATATCAACTATCACAATACTGATGAAGCAAGCCAATTGATACATGATAAGTATTGTGATGACTACCAAAAACTAGCATGGGGCATGCTCTTAGATAACAATCAGCTAAGATGATAACTCTAACACTATTTTGTAAATCCTCACTAATCCAGCATTGAGCAAGCGCACTGCCATAACCTTTCCAACTTGGTAACAAAGACTTGACCAAAACCAAAATCATTATTCACAACTTTTATACCCATTCCCGTTCCTATCAACAAAAACTGCATGTACTTTTTAACAGCAATATCATTACCTCTCCTCTTGTCGTACATGGACCAATACACAGCTTGCATCCATACTGCGTCTCAAGTGCCTGCAAATAAAACACCCCGAAAGCACTATCAGCCTCACCTACAACTTCAAAAACCATTTTTAGAAAAAGAACCTTACCTCTCCAAGAATATGAGCACTTGAATGCCAAAATGTATCCCTCCCTTCGTCAGTGTCAAATGAAAACAACTTCAGTTCACAATCACCTTCAAGAGGTCTATTCATATCCCACAGAGTTCCATTTACTTGAGATATTAACGACTTATTCGCCAACACTGTGGATATCTCCTTAGCAGCAATATCGTAGGGCGTAGATATCCATTTCTTTCCTTCCTTAACACTCCCATCCAGCAACGTAATTCTAAAAAACAAGAATCAGACTTACTAAATTAAAAACTAGGGCACAAATTTATTAAAAAACAAAGAGAAGATAAATTAGGGGTTTAGATCTTACTTGATGGGTTCCCCGCCAATACGTTCCCGTTCTTTAATTTGTTCAATTTTTATAGAATCAAAATATTGGATACGTTTATCTGTAATGGCATCCAGATAAGCTTGGTCTGTAGGAACAGTTACTGAATTAGAGTTTGACTTTTCTTTGGATTTCTTCTTGTTCACATTAGCATTACTAGATTCAGGTGTTTTTTCTCCCATATTAGTAATGGATAACGAAGAAATCGGCTTCAGAAGAGATGATGATGAATCTGCTGGTTTCATTAGTAAAAGCGGGAATCTGAAAACCCTAGCTAGAGAGAGCATGAAAGGGATACAACAGAGGTGAGTAAAGGAGTGATTCAGTGCTGGTTTTTGCAGGGTTTTTAGCTGGATTTTGTTGTAATAATCAATTCAAATAAGGGTAATTTCAGGAAACAATTAAATGGTTTTAGATCTCGAACATAAACGATCAGGATTAACAACTAGACGTTCGCTGGTGACCCGGGGTGAGGGGGTGTGGGGGGTTTTGCAAAATGACCAGGCAAGAAGGATGTCAAAACTTATCTCTCAAGAAGCAAAACTTGGTCTTGAAACAGGAGTACGAATCTGATTTTCTTTAAGTGATCTCCAAGAATGCGAAGTATCCATTATATTATTATATTCTTTAAGTGATCTCCAAGAATGCGAAGTATCTATTATATTATTATATATAACTTCAGTATTTTTTTTTCGGTTGTGATTAAAAGCTGTATAAAGTTTAATTTATAGAATTTCTGGCCACACTTTAAGATAATTTAGAACAATAAAAAAATAATGGATAAAATTTAGGACAATTGAAAAATCTTTATCCCGTTTTGATAGATAATTTTCAATTAAAAATTAATAGAGGAAACTTAGACCAATAAGAAGTCAGATATCTTTGTCCGCTAAAATCCTCTCTAAAATCCCTAATTTGCAATATTTCTCTCTCTTTTATCACCTTCTCACCAAACACAAAAAACCTTCTTCTTCCCATTATCTTATGGCGAACCCTACACAACCGAAAAAAATACCTTTTTTTCCGTTCTCTTATGGCAGAAAACGATGAAGTAAAAGTTATTCGTGAAATCCTAGGGTTTTAATCCAGTTTGCTTTTTATATATCTATTCGTGATTAATGAAGTAGAAGATATTCGTGAAATCCTAGGTTACATGTCAAAACATTTAGTTGTTTACTTAGCATTACGTTTTTGTGAATTTTTCATATGTAGTTCTCACTGCCTCCTTTCCTCTCCCTCATTCTTTCTTTTACTCAACTCTTTGCTATTTTTTTTCTTATTTTTTTTGTGTCGCAGATGATGATACATGGATTCTCTTGCTTACACGGTAAAGTTTTATTTTATTTTTATATTTAATTTCAGTTTAGTTTAGTTTTTTATGTTATTGAATGTAGATTGAGAATTATTTTTTTGATTAATCAGGATATACAAGTTTATTTTTTTATTTTTATTTTTTTAATCAGTATATGTGGGTTTATCTAATATTGAGGATTATAGTTTCAAGCAATCACGAATTTGGTTTGTTTTTTTTCTCTATTCTATTTAAATAGTATTTGTGTTTGTGGGTGTAGGATTAGTAGCGAAAAAACGACATTATATTTCCCGATTTGAGTTTCTATTTTTTGTTGATATTTGTGGATTTTTTTTTGGGCTGCATTTTCAAGTCTCATTCTTCTCGCCGCTTTTTGGTTCTCAAATTCATTTTCATTGTTTCAAAAGCACTTCTGCGACCAATATAAAGGCAGACGACAAAGAATAGTATAAGTATATGGCAAAATGTATAAGTAAAACACTACAGAAAAAATAGATTAATCTTATTTGTGGAGAAAATATTAATACTAATTACTGTCAAATGAATATTTGTTTGTCGTGAGCACATAAACAATACTACAATCCAATACCATGAGAACTACAATCAACTTGAACTTGAACGCTCCTACTTTTATATTGATCATAAATTTACACTGCCAAGAACATGAAAGGGCTCATTTTGGGTTTTGTTAATGGGCTCATTGTTAGGGTTTTAAAATTCTATTTTTTTTTCGTAACTTAGGAGTTACAACAGTGCAACCGGAAACTGTTAGTACCATGGAGAATCAGCAAATTGAGGATATTCCAATTTCGAGATTTACGTGGACAATTGAGAGTTTTTATAGGTTGAACGTAAAAAAACACCACTATTATGTATTTTTCGTGGGTGATTTAAAAAGGTAGGATATATTATCTCTTTTTAATATATTTTTTTCCTTTTGAAGTTTATAACTGATGGATCATTATGTATTGTTTAATAATCAATGATATTATTTTGAATAGACGGGTACTGATTTTTCCCAAGGGAAACAATGTCGACCAATTGTCAATGTACCTAGATGTTGCAGATTCATAGAACTTGCCTTATGGATGGAGTAGATATGCTCAGTTCAGTTTGGTTGTGGTGAATCAATCACAAAATAAGTTTATTGTTAGAAAAGGTATCTTTATATAATGCCATTATGTAATGTTTTGTTATTTGTTGTTGGAAATCACCATGTTCACCTGTTAGTGTTTTTGTTCAGGGAGGTACCACAACATTATGGATATGAATACAAGATTGGGTAGTCTTGCTGCATCAATTGATTCTCCCAAACCGTAGGTCATGAATGTCATGCCTAAGAGTGTTTTATCATGAATGGTAAGCATTTTTCCATCTTTTGTCTTCTTGATCTAAGTGGGGTTTACTTTGTTTGTTTACCTAATATGGTGTCTAATCCTGTATTTTTATAGGTGTGATTCATGTGAATCTTTCTCAACATACCCAAAAAACAAATGACCTGAGTTTGAACAGGTTTGTTCAGCTAATCTGAACATGTTTTTTCATTTTTTTTCTCTTTTTTTAAGCTAATGGATGATCAACAATTTCAGTTTTTTCTCGAGCAGAATTAAAGTTAACATTATTTTTATTTACAATCACATTTAGGACTCAGGTATGTTACCCTTTAGCTGGTAAATAACGTATACCTTTGTACTTTTGTCATTATGTATCTTCTAAAATAATTTAACATGTAATTTTAACTTTATCCAGGTGACGAAGTGGTTGTTTGTATGCCCTCACTTAGTAATGGTCCAAGCTCAATTCCTAGCGTAGTTGATATGGGTTGCGATCTTCTTGGGATAGGTAAGTAAAAAATAAAGGAGTAAAGATAGCAAAAATGTAAACTCACCGATAGGGATTACTAATCAGGTCAATTTTTAGAAAATAAACATTAGTTTATAATATGGCAAATTCAGTTTGTAGCTAATGAGATGTTTTTGGTAAACTTTTGCAGGTAATAAGTAGCTCATACAACCGTAATTTATTCTGACTGTTCTAAAAAGGGAGTCAATTCAGAATTCTCTTCAGGTGGATATTATTCTTAAATTTGGCGATCAAATGCCTGTCGTCAAGGTTATATCAACTTAGTCCTTTGTTATTCTTCATAGTTGTTAAACTTACTTTCTGATTCGTGTTTTTATTTTATTTTGCCTGTTTATATTTAGAGATTTGTGAATTCTTTTTGTTGGAATATCAAATTTTGATATATTTAGTACTCCATCCAAAACTAGGGAATAAAGAGTCTATGGTAGGTCTGAAAGTCTTAACCTTGATTAAGCTTAAGCATATATATGAAATATGCAGTATAAGGTAAAAAGTTTATTTTCCATGATTCCACAGTTAGATGCCTTCTAAACCTAAAAAAAAAAGTCAAAAACACCGCTAATATCAAAATTCAAAACACCCATTCTAGAACTTGACATTATTAGTGGGTGGAAAGAAAAATATCTTTATTCTTCTCTACCTGAAGAAGCATTCATAATAATACCCAATTTTGGCATCTAAACCTGCTTTTGTTGGCAAAATCTTTAGTTCCCGACCTTAATCAGGTATATGTTGTTATTTGGGTTATTGAGTCATTTTGTAGAGTCTTGACTTTATAACTCCAGGCTCCATTATTTTAGTCATTTTTTCATCTATTTTCATGCATTTTCTTGATTATTTTTTTGTTCCAAATATTTTTTAGGCAAATTACGATATATCGTCAGTCAACAATTCAAAATGGTTTATGACATGTAGTTCTTCTCTTATTCATTTACTCTCTTTTTGACTTGAATTATTTCTTTTTTTGACATGTCTTACTTGCTTCTTTTAGAATAAAAACGGTTGTTGGTTTTCCTTTCCTTTTGAGCCACGAACACATCAAATCGGGCATTATCAAAAGCTTATCTTCTTATAAGGTTTAATCCATTTCATTACTTGCTTTTGGTTTAAGATTTTTTTTACTCCATCATCTTGATATATAATGTATATCGTCTTTCTCTCAAATCAAAAGCTTTAGAGTGTGTAAAAAGAGTCTATACAAGGGCTCTTTAGGCAAAATTATCGAATTATATTAAGACACTTACTTCATTTATGTATTTAGAGTTAAAGAATGGGCATCACATTTTGTTTATGAATAAGTGAACCATATATAACCTGGAATTATGCACCATGGATGAGTAGTCTTGGTTAGCTAGATAAAGCTTCATTTTGGGCTGAACCAAAGTACATATGGCTTTATTAATATTTTCTTCCCAGGTGAGTGTATCAACATGTCTCTATTGAGCCAACTATAATATCCTTGCATGTTAATAAGTTATCTTTGTGATTCACTTACTCTAAGACAAGAGTTTAAGAGTGACTTGAACATAAACAGAGAGTACTCACTGAGCTTCTTTAACTTATGTCTACCTGAAGTAATGTTTTCAGATTTAGAATGTAACACTTAGATAGTTATATTTTATTTTAAGTTAGTGATGCTTTAACTGGCTTCATTTTGGTGATTATAAGGTGGAGAATCTATATATTGGTAATTTTTCTACTCTCAGTTTGTACAATTTTTTTTTATGTTAGCCCCAACTTTCCATGGAACATTAGAAAATTACTAAGTATAGTTTTGTATTATTGCTTGCATATGAAGAGGGATAAATAATCTCTTCAAAGCAAAATATGTACACAATATCATGATTTTGTTGATGTGAACAAGTTTGTGCTTCATGTGAAACTAGGATTCACAGGATTTGAATTCAAAAACTTAGGATTTGAGTGTACCTTGATGTTCATCTGTTATCGGTCTCTAGCATAATTTATTGTAATATAAATGGAAATCTTGGTATAGAATTGTGAACGTTTACCTTTAATGATGTTTTTTTCTTCCATTTTTACTCATTTTCGCCGAGTTTTTATGGTTTGTTATAATGTTTAGTTTGAAGACGAGATAAAACCATAGTTAAACATATTGGAGATGGCATTGTATCTATGGAAAATGTTGTTCCAAAGTTACATATCGTTTGTCTCACAGGGAGGCAACTAGACTTGAATGGATAGGAACATCGAAGATGATACAACACAACATGATCCAACTCCTGGATGATAGTTCTTGGTGTTTGTTAGGTAAACAAGTCCGGACATTGCTTGGTTATACACTTTCCAAGCTCATTCAAGATTTTGAAGCCGACTATAACTAATAAAGCAACACAAAACAATGTATACTTCATCCACACAAAATCTGCATGATTATCCATCTATTTTTTGTAAAATTTAACAGGATTTTCTGGTGGAAATACAGAGAATATATAGAATTTCTAACGGTCATGACCAAACTCAGATTCCTAATATCAGTGAATTGTTAGACTTTGACATATCCAAAGGTGTTTGAGAAGCATAATTTGCATGAATGAAATATTTGTGCATTTAGAATTAATTGTGTGTACTGTTGATAGACACATTTTAGTGTCTAAATTGCACCTTAGTTTCTATTAA